>DWIB01000102.1:0-15578 GCA_018248155.1 Cressida cressida
TATATATATATATATGATTAAAAGGATGAAAGCCTTTTTTGAGAAAATTTGTCATTAAGATATAATTTTTTTTTTGATTGCCTTTCTTACTGAAATTTGGTTGTAATTTTAAAGATTTATTGAATAAATGTTAAATAAGGTGTTTGAACATTATATGCAACTTACTTTTCAATCTCGGGTGCGCAGTGAACAAAAGGATGCGCCCAGAACTTGTATACCGGGTTCTTTATCAATTCAATAAATGTGACAAGTAACCCCCATGGATGAGGACGATTTACGATGAGTCTTTCAAGAAGCGTCCGGGTGATCTGCTCTTGGATGGCTTCTATGTTGGCTTCAGAGAAGAGATATAGCAAACAGCAGCTGAAGTAGTGCGTGTGGCTGTTTGGGTAACGTAGTTGGTTGGCTATTGCATTAAAGAACAGATACCTGAAATCGAACAATTCTTTACATGACAAGTAAAATGTAACTGATCTATCTCATATATATATTATTAACCTATTTAAGGAACTGAACCAGGGAACCTGTTTAAGTATGTGCAAATTAATGTTTTAAATGTTATGTAAAATGGTATTACCAAATAGTACTTCCGGTTTAAGTAATCTTAAATCTTACCTTCCTTCATAATCGAAGTCGACGGAGAAGTTTTGGAATATGTCCATGTGCGCGGAGTGTACAATCGTCGTCATATTGGGTGTCTGCCCCGTGGAACGAATGTACGCGATGGCCTGCGTGCCCACGTACATGACCACGGCGTTCATCAGCCGACTGTTGTATTGGCGGCCTGTCTCATTTGTAACCTGATAATAACAAATTATTTATCTTTAATAATGAATAAAATAAATAAAATGGAAAATAAAATTAATCACATCATTTGTTGTTCTAATATACACGAGGAGTAAAGTTTCCCAGAAGGAATTGGCCTGCTTTATATGAACCTGTGAGAATCTTCAACAATAAATGCATCTCTTTAAAATGGTGGTGTTAAAACGCAACAACAGGTTTTTTGGTGACTATTTTTTTGCACCAATAGGAATGTTATTATTTCATACTAATTTTTAGTTTTATAATAGGTCAAATGTTTAAGTAACATTCGCAAAACAGTCGGTAAAACAAGGTGTACTAATAAGGTAATATTACAAGCTTTTGTAGTATAAATGAAGCTGACGTTGATATTTAAATATAAAAGACACACACACATACCTGCATGCGGTTCCTCAGTTCAGCCAGAAATGTAACGGGCGCCCTGGAGCTTAAATATGCATCAAGATCCTGCTTGAATTGGGTGGTGGGTAAAAGGTTCTCATAGTTGATGACTGCACGTGGTGGTAAGTTGATCTCAGAGAGAAGGTCTACTTTGAGATTGGGTGTAAAGGGATCTGGCAACCGCATGTTTCGGGGAAACGCAGAAAGTATCAGATTCCTCATTTGTATGCAATTCGGAGGTATTTCATCACAAAAAGCGTAATGATAATCGCAAAGTATCTCCGGGAAATCATGGAGTAATACAAGCAGTAGTTTTAGAGTGCCTTTGTAAAACATCGAGACCGACGATGGCATTTCAGTGTTTCTTAAAAATGGATCCAAGAACTTGAACAAATCTATTAGTAGTGTTGCATACATTCCCCAGCCCTGAAAGAAACAATAATATATCTTTAAAATACATTATATAAGCTTATTAACTAATAGCTGCAAATGTAAATAAAAGTGGGACACAATCCTTTTGTATATATAGAGCAGTTGTTGTACCATCATAATGGGCAGTAATAAGATAATTCGAGTCTAAAAAATGTGCTTTACAGGAAGAAATGTCATGAAGAAATACGAGTGTAATAACAATTTAAAACAAATGTATCCTCCATCCATTCAAACCAAGGCGTGTCAGACTATACATATATTCATAAAAAAAATATTTTTACTTGCTTGCATGGGAAATGAATTTTAGAAAACAGAATAACTTGAAATTTATGAACAAAATGTCCAGGAAATAAAATAAAAATAAATAGATATAATTTAAACAACGTATGACAAGAAAATGTTCTCTTTAGATCCTTAAATTGAGGCTTACTTTCTGTTGAGGTGTAACAGCGAGGACACGATTCATAAAGGCCCTATGCGAGATCAGTTCCAGCCATACAAAGCAAAATCCAGGGGCCACACTGGGACGAATAATCCGTAAAATATGGCAGAATGCAGTCACCACCTGAACAGGTAAAAAAAATTACAGTAAAAAACTTGACATATTGATAAAACATTTTGTTCCATTCATCATTCATTCTTCATTAAGTCAGGCAATAAAGAGTTTTTATTTTGTCATATCACCCACTTGTCTGCATAATCTTTGTTCTTGCTATCAGCATACTTTAACACACATGGTCATCAGATATAAATAAAATTTTCCATATATATTAACACACTTTGATAGCAAATTTGGCAACTATATAATAAAAATTACCTAATAATTTAAATTGTAGTACCAATAGCACAAAATGTCTGACTTAATAATTATACATTAAAATTTTAAATATGAAATTGTTGCATAGTTGAAATTAACAAACAAGAAATCAATCAAGGATCTTTTAATCTAGGATAGCAAACTGTAAAACGATTAAACCAATCTCTCCCTCACTGGTCACAAACCCTTACTTACTTGATAGTTTATTGATTCCAGAACAGGTTCTGCCATGTTCATGTCAAGGAAAAGGATAATTAGTAAACGATGATAGGGTAATGGCAAAAATTTTCTAACAGACTGATCCTGATTGTGGTCGCGTAGCAGACAACCAGCAATTATACCTAGAATCTAAAAAATTATGATAAGTATTAATGCTATGTATTTAGTGTAAAATTTGAAAATTTAAATATAACAGAAAGTTTTTACTGAAAATTTCTCAGATAATAGTGTGCCCATATATTTTGAAAACTGGGTGGAAAATTTCAATGATCAATAGAACTAATGAATTGGCTAATGGTATTGTGTAAAAATATGCCTTAGATTTCATGTAAAAACTCCACACCTACAGCACCTAACATCTATTGTTAATGAAAGAAAATTACCTTGTTTAAAAGGTTGAGTTTTGGCGTTGGGTTACCTCCATCAGATGTATCTTTAATCAGATGATATACCAGTCTTACGAAGGAATCAGGCATAGTGTAGTACTTTTCCCTTTTTGGTTGAACTTGAGGGTTAGCAAGATCTTCATTCATTTGTTGATATACATTGTCGATAACCATTCTTGTTGCTATACGGAAGAACCGTGAAATCGTTTCCTCGGATTTAAGTATCCCATTCGTAGTTACACGTTGAAGGAATAAATTAATATTTGCTTCCATTGATTCGTTATCTCTAGGGGGAGTGTAAAGCACATTTGTCCATTCACGTAATAAGCTCTCTGTGTTCTCATGAAAACCTGGTGGGTCGTCATACTCGCATGCCTGTAAGAATTGTCTGCTATAATTTATATTTCTTAATGCACTGTTAGTTACAATTAGCTTTGCTATTATACTATGCAATTTCTAAAAATGAAGAAATAAGAGTGTTTTAACCAATGAGGTGATGAAAAGTGGACGACATTAACTTGATGATAAATGAAATATATGCTCAGTTTTAGAAATGTGGCACTAGTTAGGAATATAGCGCCACATTGCTGCAGTGTTATTTTTAAATAATTTTACGAATTTCAGCAATGCCCTTCAAACTGCGACGGCGACAGAAATTGAAACTGTTTAGTATGTACCTAAACTTCATAAGTCTCCGACAACATTGACTTAGCACTACCAATAAAGCTAAAAGAAAAACTTACCAGAACTTGCATGATCCCAGAATGTATATGAGATGTTGGTCCCAATGATGTTCTTTCTCCCAAGTAAGCACCCGGATTCTGATTTATACGCAGTGTTTCTATTAAAGTAGCAAGCCCTTCTGGCTGTCGCGGATGGGATACGATACGAATTAGTGTTTCAGTTGTGTTGCATAAATCTGACTCATTTACAAACATGTTGTTTCTATCATCAACCAGATATAATTGTACAAGTTGCATGGCGAAAGTTACAGCAACATAATTATTGCCGTTATCCATTAAATGTGCTAGGGCCAAATCATACTGAAAAATACAAACATTATTTCTACCAATTTAATTTAGGGCAGTTGGTACACTTATAATAAGCTAAAAAAATCAATATTGATCACATATTCCAAGGTGTTGCAATAAATCATTAAGGTAAACGTCTCACTAGAAAAAAACATTGAGTAGGATCAATAATATTCCATGTAATATGGAAAATATATTGTATGAAACGAAATTTAAGTATTTACCTGTGGCATGTTGATGAGATGATTCCGAATGAGACAATCAACTGCTTCAATATTGTATTTGAGCTCATCCCTACAGTCAATCAAGTGACATGTAATCTGCTTCGTTGTCCAGATATGGCCATAAACTCTAACGTCTTCTAAAAACTTAAGAACTCGTAAATGAACGTCTCTGTATCTTGTCATCATATCAATATGCTCAGGGCTGGCACCTGGTTGGACAACGTGGCTATCAAGAAGTCCCTCTACAGCCTGTAAAGAAAACACTTTTAATATACTTACTAAGAACTAACGATGTAAATAATTTTAACAAAAAAGCAACTATGTAGGATAGGGAGCGTTTAGGTGATCTACCAAATGCGTTTCGGAGTGTGCTCGAGAATTGCATAATTCAATACCGCCCTTCGCCCTTTTACTACCAGACATACAGTGCATGGAAAAGGCGTTATGCGTCGTCTTTCATAATATAAACAGCAAGGGTATGAAACAAAGTACCAGCATTAGTTTCAATACAATTATGATGGGGAACAGAAAATTTGTAAATAAGTGTGTTAACAATTATTAAATATTTAAGTGAATTCTTTTCAATGAACTCTTAATATCAGAGTTACATCAATAGCAAAATTTTATGGCCACACATAAAAATTAACAGTACACATACCCTTTGCAATAAGTTGGAAGCAGTCATAACATCACGATGTCTCCTAGCAATCACCAAGTGTTCAAGGAGAGTGTGCATGTTTGTTGCTTGAACAGCAAATGATTGCACAGATAAGGCATTGGATAAGAACATCTCTGCAGCTGTTATAAGAGGGAGCATTTCATCATTGTTGTAAACATGTGCTGGATTCATGGCTTGATTAAATGTCATTTGAGCCATATGATCAGGAGGATACTTTGAATAAAACATGCCAGTGTCACGTAAGGGCAAAAAGCCTGGAATATTGCAGGCATAATCGTCATAAACTGCTAACTGCATTTCAGAGGGTCCTCCGACTCTCTGTCTTACTCTCTCAGGTATATGCTCAGTTTGGTAGGAGAGCACAGCAACATCATAGTACCGGCGGTTTTCTAGTCTCGCCTGCTTTCGAATTTCATAGTCATTAATTAGTCTCTTGTCCAATTCTGGCAAACCCTTTTCGACTGCAGTTTTTTGTATGAATGTGCAGGCAAGTTCCATATTATCTGTACTTAATATAACAGCAGCGCTGTCAACTATGTCATTCTGAAACAACCCGTGAAATAAATGATTGGTTCCTTAAAGAAATAAACACTTGTGTTACTTATACAAAGATACCTTTAACTTTGTAGTATTTATTTCCAGATTAAGGAAGTAAATTTAAATAATTTTACTTTAATTTAAAAAAGTTTTAGTAAACAATATAATATACCCAAACGCGTGCAAAATATACACTCACTTATCACATGTTTATTTCAAGAAAAGAAAAAAATTGTGAAATAACTGATGTATGATCTATTAGGTACAAACAGAATTTCTGAGACTTGAGTATCGGCAATGGCATAAGTAATTCTTTATACAAAGTTATATTTGAAACATGTGAATGTAACAAAGCCTGTGAAATATTTAACAGTTAGGTGCAAAAAGTAAAAAGAAAGTTTTTATATAAATTAAAATCACATACCTGCTGTGGTGTTATTGGACCCAGAGCACCTACAAAAGCAGCCTTTAGGTTTGTACTCATGGTGCTAATAATTTGTTCACGACATGTAATCAATGCCATTCCTGCTGTCAAATTGCGCATCATATGGTGTGCACAATTGCGCATGCGCACTTCGTCGTGATCTAAACTAAAATCTTTTCTAATTATTTGTTCGCAAGTGGTCAAAGAAAACTTGATAGACCTATCCACAACTGGATGGATCCACTCTTGTATAGACCTTTCAACAGCAGGTTTAACAAACTGTTTCAAATGGGGGTAATTTTGTAACAACATGATTTGGGGGTTAAACGAAATTTTCTGATCGAATGTCGATGTTGACGAGACATTCACGTCAAAATAGTGAAATCGTGGCGGCTCTGGCATCGGAAGTACACCTCCAAATAACATATGGTCAGGGCCAATTCCAGGTGGAATCGCTTGCGCCAACATGGCCATTTCATCTGGGGGAATCATTGGAGGTGGTACTTGCATCATTTGCATTTGTGGACCCTGCACCATAGTCGGATTCATTGACATTACATTTGGTACTTCCTTGTTAATTTTTGGTTGGGATAGTTGAAAATGTACCAGTCTATACCTACCAGGGTCCCTCAAATATATAGATGGTTTTAATTCGGTTAAATCTAAATTAAGATTTTTACATAGTACCTCTATTTCAAATTTTAAATTTAACTTCAGATCTGGTTCTTCGTGAAGTTCAGCCAATACTTTCATCATTCCCATAGTCCAAGGATTTGGAGGTTTAAAAATGTCACCTTTAGCACAAGATTCCATGATTTTGGCCACAAATGGTACAACATAAAGTAGTTCTTGCTGACCTTTGTGATATGCTTCAAATAATAGTGATTTAAGATCAAGATCAACTACTAGAACCGGCTGATTGTGGGCAATTGTTAACATTCCCAACCAATGACCAAGATTTTTCAGTAATGAACGGTCAGAAAAGTTTGCTATACTTTTGTCGGATCGTAATAAAACTTTTATGTTTCGATAAGTCTCTTGTTTCACAAGATTGTTAAGCATTCTAATTTTGAGAACGTCAAGAAAAGTAGAATACAAGTTATGGAAATTAAATTCTATAGATGCTCTCTTCATGACAAAATATTGTGATAGCCAGGGATAATATTCTTCTGTTATTATATCTTTAAGCTCTTCACATTTCAACTGCAGATTGAGCTGACTCAAGTTATTAAAAATAAAGGCTGTTTTATCTTGTATTGCATCCGGGGGAGCATTTATCTTCTCATTTATATCTGTGGCTGTTAAGAGTGTATCAATGTTAGTTGCATTAGCTATTGAAGGCCGGCTGCAGCCTGGCATGGCAACTCTGGGTATAACCGTAATGGAGGGGTTTGGTCCGCCAACAACCCTGTTAAGTAAACATAATAATTTTATTTAAGAAATTGCTTATCAAAGAGATAATTATTGTTATAGGGCAACTTTAACATGGTTAACTTCAATATCTTATTGGTATTTATGAGTAAAATGTCTAAGTCTTACCTGAATGGTGCTGTAACATTTACAACAGTATTCTGATTCAATAATGCCGCCAGGGTAGGCGGTACCACGGGTCCTTGTGGTTTAGTAGGTGGCTCTTGACTCTGGAGTCCATATTCGATATATTCTATTAAATGTGGTGGGAAATCACCAAAATGTGGGATGGCCCGCACATGCTCACAATATTTATGGTAATCCTTTAAACGTGATTTGAACCTGTCAAGTGCAGCTAATCCAAAATAATACATTTTGGAGCCCTCTGGTTTACGAAGAGCGTCAAGAACAAATCGCAATGCCAAGCCCAATGAAACATAATTAGGTACAAGACCTCTCTCTATGATACCACCAAATAAGAGCGCCGTAATGTGAAGCTCTTTATCTGGATATTGTGGGAAAAATTTATATTCTTCAAATAGGTTTCTTAGCATACATGTAAATACATCCTGTTCTCTTGTATTCCGAGAGTCTTGAAATTTCTTTAGCATTTCCAAAACTTCATCAATGGATAAATGTGAAGGATGGTTGTAAATACGTTGAAAATAGCTATTTGCTTCATCTTCTATATCCTTTGGAACTTCTGGGGCCGGATCAGGAAAGTTTATGGGATCCGATAAACGAGGTTTGTCCATTGGAGGAACATGTGCTATATGAGTCATAGTTCCCATGTTAGCGATGTTAGCATTGGGTGGGAATGCCATCATAGGAAAGGGGCTGTTCTGTCCTGGCGGTCCCATTAATCGTGGTGGTGAGCCGGGCGGAGGAATTAATGGACCTAATGTGCTTGGCATTGCAAAAGCTGTGTTTGGGGGTGCCGCTAAGGTTATATTAGCGACGTTCGTCGCAAGATTAGCCATTGTATCAACATGTGGAGTGAAAATCTGTCCACCTAAAGCAGCAGGGTTGAATGATGCATCAATAACTCGTGCACGGGGACAGGCTGGAGGCATCGTAGGCCTAGTCTTACTTATTAATAAAGCCTGGCAATTTGCAACCACACTATAGATTGCTTCCTGTAATTCCGGTGAAACATTTGGTATGCACAGCTGCAAACAGGTCAACATTGTGCCTATAGTCTCATGTGGCAGTTGGACAGCTTTCGGTAAATGCTCATCCTGTGGTGGTTTTCCTATAACTTGTGGGCAACGTCTTTGTAGGAATGTAACCATAGCTGATACAAATGTTTCACCATGGTCCCTTATTTTGTCAGTCAACCATTTATCTAGCTTGAGATACTCTCTTCTGGATGCTAGACAAGCCAAATCAATAACAAATGGAAAAGATTGTACATTCAGAAGCAATGAAAGAGCTTTCAGATCTTGTGCTACATCTAATATTCTGGATAGTTTTGACTGATCACTATCACCACGTATGTACCATTCTGCCATGGAATGCATAATAATTGGTTTTATATTAAGATTCTGAGAATGCCACGCATGCTGTAATATGATACTAGAATTTGGATGATTCCCTAAGAATATCGGTATCAGCATATACAGTAGTTCCTGTCGCAACTTGGTAATTGGTGGATTAATTTTCAACAAAGCCAGCATCAAAATGTCAGGGCAATTCTGCACAGGGAACTTAAACAACTTATGGACTTCCACATAATATCCTGTATCTGATGCATACAACAGCATTTCAACCAGATAGAGACAGCGCCAAGTTGTTATTTCTTTATTGTCCGCTTCTGGTGGCGATTTCAATATTTCAATCGAAAAAGGGTGGCAAGGATAGTCAGCAATGCTGAAAACATCAGGATTTTTCAAAATATTGGATATCAAACTTACTTGTCCTTCCAGGTTTGCCCACCTACGCCAAAGATATTCAACTGGAAAGAAATTTCTTGGATAACCTCCACTAGCCAAACCCAAGCGCAAAATTGTGAATAGTACGCTTAAACCCTGTCTATCAGGAATAAAAAACTCTGGGTTGTCTAGATGTAAAATTATTTGTTTCCAATTAAAATAAAACTCAAGGTCTTTAAGTGTCTGTATAAAGACCTCCGCATTCCAAGATTTATCATGATTGTTAGTGGCCTCTTTCTTGTTTTCCTGATTTACCCAAAAATTTCCAGGGTTTTGAATTGGTGGAGTATCATCAGATATTGAGGAATGGTAGCGCGCCATCATTGTAATAATACGCGCAATATCAATAGCAGTTGGCACACGTGGTCCAAAGTTCACCATGTTGTTCTTACATTCTTCAACAGATATTGTGAAATTGTAACCAATATCACGTATAATTTCAACAAGTTGATTTCCCTTCATTGCGATTGCCATGTCTTCAGCCGTGCTCATTTCTTTTAGAGGAGTTTGTGTATCATCAGGATATAATAGTGGAGCTAAAACTATTGGAACAACTTCTCTTGGGAAGTCGTCACGTAAACGTTTACGAAACAACAATTTTGTTATTGGTGCGAGACGAAAGTTCTCATGTGCTAGGCTAATCAAGAGACCTTGCAGAACTTCAGGACTGCAATCCTGAAGACCAGTTCGCTCCACTTGATGCCCACGTTCTGCAAAAACCAATGTGGTGTTTATTTATAAAATCCTATATTATATTATTTTTTTTATTTGCGTAATCAAGACACTTGACATGCTGCGCATGTTAAGTTAAGAGAGAATTATAATACAATGACATGAAATGAAATCAGTTTAGAACAAAAAGATCACATTACTTCCTGTTGATTTGGGAACAAATAATATAAATACAATATACACAAATTTTCTATGACAAAACATACCTGCATCCAAATAACATTGCACAAGATCTAAGAATCTTTTATTTAAATGTTGTTTAGCAAGTAACTCAATCTCAGGTTTTGTTGAATATTGCCTAAGTACTAATGAAAATGCTACATCTTCAACTGTTGTTAGTTTCAGCAATCTTGAAAGACGGTTGAATAATGAAGCAGAGGGTTTTAGAAACTGAAAAGAAAATAAGATGTCATAATATTTATTGTGAATATACCGGAATTGTATAGTAGCATACAGAAAGGAGTATCGCGCCATAGTGCTTGTTTTACTAAAACAATATGAAACTTTACATGCTTAAGTCCATGAACATAATGAAAGTTACAAAGTTTAGGAAACACCATCATCAATAGACTGCAAAACGCCGGCTGGAAATAACCCTAACACCCACAACTAACTAAAGATTACACTCAGCCTATTATTCAGTTATTAACATCTAGTTGCTACGAGTTCTCTGGTGGACTTTTGTTTCAAATCAAAAAAACACCTAACTCAACTTAATTCCACAGCCCCGAGCAACTCTGAGCTAATGGAGTAATCGCGCCATCAATACACACTTTCCAGGCTTGTAAATTTGCAGGTATAATATGGACTGTCACATTAGCTGGCTATGGATGCCATAACAAGAATAATCAGTACAACTTTTACTTCTCTGAGAATGATAATGCACATACATTTTATAAGGAAAACTTAGGACGGTTATTCTGCCATTAGTCTGGTGCCAATGATGGCATTAACAAGAAATTCTTCTATTACTTATTACACCAAAGACGAAGTATAATTCTTAGCCAATACAAAATAGCTACAAAGCATTATGAAAAAATGAAAGTTTATGAATACAATGGTATTTACCATTTCCTAATTAGGTATAAAAAAGAATTTATTCTCCTAATTGAGTATTACAAAATAACTCACCTTCTGTACAGAGCGGATAGGATGATCAACTATACGACAAACCACTGTAGACTTAGCTGGATGGTTCAGTAAAGAAGTCAAGTGCTGTGCAAGTAATGATCCATGAACACTGTTAACTGATGAAGTTGTGCGATCTGAATCCCAAGAACTTTTTGCTATTTCAGCAAGTAAACATTTTAGCAAATAGTTTTCAGCCTCTAAACCATAAAAATTGACAATCTAAAAAATCAATAAAATAATATCACTTAATGACATGTTCAGTTTATTGATCACTACAAAATGAAAAGCCGATGAAGAAAAATCCAGTCTCAAAATTTAAGTAGCAACCCTTGTATACAGTCCCCACTTTTATTTTCCATGAATATATTTTTTTCGAATTCCAGACCAATACTTTTTGGGTGTGCTTATTTCTGACTTTACTTTAAAGTTATAGAATGCACTTCCTCTAACGTTATACCTACCAAATATTAAATGGAGTCCTTCAAAATGCGATTTTAAATTTTTAGCTAGTAACAAAGGCTATAGTAGATAGATGTTTAAATATGCCCTTAAGCGCAATATTAAAAATAAAAGCATATACTGAGCCAAATATAAACCTTTCGTGGCTAATTCCCTTAACAAAATGGCGACCGCCCTGATCAAAAATCTAACTTTTAAATTACCAAACGACAAACATACTTAGCTAAACAAACCTGGTTGAATTACATACAAAAAATGCCGACGGTCCGAACAAAAATAATAACTATTAAACCTCACTTGTGTTTAAAATGAAAAGCATATACTGAGCTAAATATAAACCATACACGGCTTAACCCTATTTAACAAAATGGCGACGGTCTGAACAAAAAATTTATTAAAACCCCACCTGTATTAATTCTTGACTGGTCTGCTTGAAGTTCTTCCTACTTAAATTAAGAACAAGATTATTGATTTGCAATAAGCTAGACGTTAAAGAGTCCTGGTTCATAATTCCATGTGAATTCGAAAGCTTCAATATTATGAAGCTCTCTCGTTTTTTCCGGGATTAACACAATAGATATGAATTCGATAAGAGTAACTTTGAATAACACCAATAATTTAAACATTGCCAAAATCACCTATTTGCGCTATTCTAGCCCATTAAAATGTTTTTAACAAAATTATTTAACAGAAATAAAACAACCTCCACTCACAAAGAATGTACGAGAAAGAAGGGACGCTCAACGTTCGATGATCATCGATGTTGCGTGCAAAAACATCGATGTTTTAATATCGATTCTATTATACGAAAAATATAACCAAACAACCTATGTCTTCTATGAACATATCTCCAAATCAAGTTTATTAATAATAAATATTAGAGTATGTAATAACTTGATCTGTTTCCTAATAAATTTCGAACTTTCACACTCCTTTTACTTCTTTTACTACTTTCTCAAATATTAATAAAAAATCATCGATGGTATTCAACATCGATGTTCGGTTTTCGGTAAACATCGAAGATTGTTAGATTTCCGACTATGATATCGATAACAACAGCAATGTTTTTCGAATATCAACATCCCTAAGTCGCCCGATGACAATGCAGAATCATTTCACAAAGATGGGTGTTGCCAGACCACGTGTTAAAGATAATGTGGTATAGAAACTACATGTAACACATTTTAAAAAAAACTAAATAAAGTGAATATTAATTCACTAATTTATGTACATTAATATGTGTTTTCTTTTGTGTGTCTGAGGAAGATGTTTTCAACGTACATTATTAAATTGGCAATCTTGTCTATAAAATATACATTATATAATAGTGTTAACGACTAGCCTAGATAAGAGATATGTGAATGAACTAAAAAATAAAATATTACGAAATTCGGTACTTTAAGCTAGAATGAAACTGAAATGGATATGAATCCACGCACACGCACGTGCACATTTGGAGTAAATAAAAATCTATGTGATAATATCAGCATCAAATGTAAATATTTGCTACAAGTATATTCTTATCTAATAGGATAGCGACCATAATGTACTGGAAAATAAAAAAAATATATTTAACAGTACAAGGAATAAAAAGTATTAAAATTGTAACATACCAACACTACAACGAAGTCGAGCGAAGCCCCCCCGAGTCTCTATCGCACGTCCTCTCTTGCTGATAGTCACCCGGCGAAATAATATTACTCTTTCTACAAAACATTACGTATTATACACGCACACTGAAAGCATTCCCACACACACGCGTCACATCTCTGCTGTAATTGGCTGCGGCAAATGGTAAAGGTTTTAATAAAATCATATTTAAAATATGAATTCCTAGAAAGGCGCGGCGCGGCGGCTTTTACAAAGCGTTCGGCGGCGTCAAAGTGATCTCAAAATACAATAATCAATATTAAAACAAACAGACGCGCGAGTACTTGCGCGACATTGGTCAAGGACAACACTTTAGAGACAATTATTCCCTTTATGTATTTTAATTATTTTCACTATCCTAAAGTAATTCACATTCACAATGAAAGCTTCTTTTATAATAATATGAATATTTTAAATATAGCTATAATAGTAGAGCGTAGTATTTGTTCAGTATTAATTTTTTATAAATAGTCTTGACTCCCTTGTTTCACGCTGGTTTGAATTAAAAATGTTAGATTGTTATTTCTAAAGTGAACTGCGCAGTTGCAATCGGTTCTCGGCGGGCGGCCGCAAATTATTTTATGTGCTTTTAATGTTTTTAGGGCATGTTGAGATTACTGGGGGCTCACCCTGCGGTCGGTAGGGAGGTGGCAAGTGTTTCAGCCGCTCAAATTCATCCGGGAAGCCACGGGGTTTCGCAGTTAATTTGTACCGGGACTCAGTTTTGCGCGGTTGCAAAGAGCGGTGGCCACGAGTGATTCTTGAAAACATGAATTGTATTAGAGGGCTGCTACCTAAACCAATATACAATACTCAAATGATATTTTAACCGCTTTTATATTTATATTTGTAAAGAATAATATAATTTTCTTAGGTCTTTAATTTAAATATTTCATCATATTCTGTTTATAGCCACAGATCGCGACTTACACCATGGATGTTTATTTAATCTGGTGAACAAGAAAATCATAACATCAAAGTGCAGCCATGTAGATTTATTTTATTGTAACATAAAGATTATTATAATTTGTGACTAAGAAATTGACAATGTGATTAACAACAAAAATTAAAAATGTTGTTTCTGTTCTTAAAGAGGAGAAACTCTGTTGTGTTTGATTGATTATGTCATCCAAATCATTACTATAAATCATCTTATTAATTTTCAACATTATTTAATGTACTTTAGTAACATTTTAAATATAAGTTAAAGTTAGAGAGGGATTACGATAACCTTGTTTACTTTTTGATAAAAGCTTCAATTATAAGTAATAATCTTAAAAAAATTATATATTAACGTCAAAAATACATGCAAAATGTACATGAAGTTTATGTAAATCGAATGCTTGAATATTTAACTACTCTGTAGGTTATTTAAAGTTTGTTCGAAACTACTTATTATGCAACTAATATTTAATTTTTTTCAACAATGTTATAGTGGGTTAGTGTAGCTTTTTTATATCTATGGCTATAATAGGGGTGATGTATATACGAGTATAAGTCGTATTTGTAGATAGCCAATCATTGGCAGCGAAAATCGATCTTGGATTTGTAATTAACAATCGGAGAATACTTCTTATTTTCGGCTTCGTTAACAACTTTCAGGGTCTGCGTCAAGCGCAGTTTTGTGATTGAAATCCGGCAAAGTTTTGTTTTGTTCATTCTCAAACGCCGATGTCGCAGTGCCGAGACTGATTACCTACCTATCTATAAATACCTCACCCTAACCTTACACCTTTTTTATTAAAAAAAAAAATCATCGACCTTCTTAATGTTCTTTCTTTCTTTAATCCTCCTAATACTTAGGAGACCGTTTAAGTAGGTATCACTTCTATTTTTATTCGCTTTTCCATCAGAACACTTTAAAATTTAAAGAATTGACGAGCATTGTAGCCAGTATAGTACAATATAGAGTACAAAGTAGTAGTAATACTAGCACAACTACTAATTCATAACGTTTCCTTTACTGACTGACAGCTGGGATCAAAATCATTGCTCTACAATACATATATTCCGCAGGGTCTCCTTACAGAGGTATTTCTTTTCAATTCATTTTTAAGTAAATTTCCTAACATCTCATAAAATATAATATAATAATATGTAATGTAATATGTTTATTTATTCCTAAACAATAAAAAAGTGACATTTTAACCAAGATGAATAAAGATTTGCATTAATTGAGCTCGAGTGATTTCGCTTTTTTCTATATATCCTAGTAGTTACATGAGTGTAATGGTAAATTAGTATGATAAGGCTTAATATAAAAATAATCAAAATTATTCCGCAAAGATCTTGGAGGTACATAAAAATTCA
>DWIB01000103.1:0-15552 GCA_018248155.1 Cressida cressida
TTGGGGCAAAGCCTAAAAAGTAATCTCAACGGCAGAAAGTGGTGATAGTAATATTTAACTAGATGTCATAACGGTCGTGGAAAGATCTGGAATTACTACTACTAACAAATCATGTTTGTCAATGATCCCCGAGCTCCCCTTATATAGATCACCAATTATAACAAAGCCAACATAAACTGCAAAGTTAATAGAAATCTGATCGCGCGCTGCATGACCCAATTACTAAAACGAAAATCCTTTGTTCTTTTTTGTTAGTTAATGTAAATGTAATAATTACTGTATTATATTGCTATTTCAGTCTAGTAACAAGTGTCCACTTTTATCCTTATGAAAATATGCGTTTTCACAAAAATAATTTTATTAGCTATAGCCCATAGCTAATAAAATTATTTAAGTCTTACTTATACCTATAAGTTCAGATCTATGTTTCAATAACTTCCAATTTTTAGGTGCATTCCATGGTTTAATAATACTCAATCAGTTTTGAGGGATCCGTATTTAAATGAAACTCATTATAGTCAATCATACAATATGTATTTAATATAAGATACAGTACTTGTGACACGTGGACAAATCATTTTTATTACAAAAAACTTAATAATCACTAGTTGAACAAATTTCATGGTTCGAGATAAAAGTAACATTCACTATTATTATGCCCAAACTTGAGATAAATTAATTGAGGTAGTTCACCCGCCGCTCGCAACGGGCCAAATTATAATTAATTTTCGGATTTCTCTATAAAGGATGTAAGCAAATAAGACAACGCATTAAACATTATACTATATATAATTAAATATCTACAAATTGAATATAAGTAGTGCACACAGTAACGGAGCCGCGTCCGCGCATAGTTGCTATGTATCGTTGAACATTTACAATAAAGGAGAACATTCATATAATAAACGCATAATATAGGAAACATGTTGAAAGACAACCCGAGCACTTCGCCGCCGCCCGCCCGGCACTTACCAATAAATACTTAACTATTTACAACCGGCCGACCGGCTCCAATAACTAAATTAAGCTACCATTTCTACTACAATCTCATCGTTCCCGCTGCCGCCTCGTCGAGGCAGTGCTTCAGCCGGTCGCCGGTCGCCGGTCGCCGGTGCACGTCCGCCACCGATCGGTACAACCAGACCGGCGGCGCAGCGCGGCCTCCGCGGTGTACAGAACAAAACTCTGAGCAAGGTAAGGTCAGGGCACACGCCACAATACACGCGAAACGTTAAAAATCCACAACATACAACACTCTACGTCCTACTGTGGCAGTGATAAAAATATATTGTATGTATATATAAGTATCGTCACTCTCACCTCGCGTCTCTTAAACTAATTAACTTTAGATATAATTTAGAAGCCCGTCTTAGAAGATTTGCGATTCACAAAATATTCCTCTGGTTAATTATATTCGAACTGCTTATCGCTAACTTACCGGATCTAAACTACAACTCGGTCTTTCCGGTACCTCGGTCTCTTTGCGAGGGAGGAAATTAATTTGTACTCAAGCATCTAGACCAAATTGCCTTTCAATCAACAATTCATTTGCTCCAAATTAACAAACCGACTTATCTCAGGTTGAGCGAAATGTGTTATTTTTTATTAGATAGAGAGGCGCGATGGACACAACCACAACGAGCAATTTAAGACCTCTTTCAATAGCCCTTAAGAATGAAAATCGAGATCATATTACAATAAGGTTACGGTTCAAAATACTAATTTCGTCTTGGTGAATTTTGGTGTCGAATTTGACTATTCAGTTAATTTAAAAACATAAGCGAGCCAATAGTATATGGCACTACTGTCAGTGCTGGAAATTAGTCTACAATTTAAGTTTAATAAAAAAAAATCAGTACATTGGAACTGTAATTCCATACGAATTGTGTATAAAAAGCCTACGATCCGTTACCTAGGCGACGCTCAGGCACCAACTTGACTACTACAGAATTTTCCTAATCCATTCTCTTTGGAACCCATCCGCCCACGAGACGGCCCGGCTTCCACCCGGCGGCCGCGTCGATGGAGTTCGTTATTGCAATGCGGCTTCGTCTACGCTTGGCTTACAGACCGGGCGCGCTTGCAACCACGAACATTACCTAAGACGATTTCCTCCGTTCCTGAAACCGAGCGGAGACTATCGTCCGCCGACATTCAACTATACTTCCGACCTACATTCCCGTGTTCAATTTACAATTCCACATTAAACTACCTGCCATAACACACTAAACCGATCTAAACATACCGCCGTCGTACGTTAAAGCGCATGTCCGTGCAAACGCGACGGTGTGACGGCGCCTTGACCGCGCAATTCGTCCTAACTTAAATCTAGGCATACTAACTAAAAATCCTAACGAGATCGTGTGAGCACAGAACACAATTTTTACGTCTCCGTCCGTCCATACCGTCAGGCAGCATCAACTTGTATATATAAAGAGCATCCAAAAACTTTTTTTAACTACTGTCTGTGTAAACCGGTACTAACATTAGAAGCTATTCACATTAAAAGCTTTCGGTGTTATATTGACGTTAAAATGGCGTAACAGTAAATTCAATTTTGGTTATTTTGATTAAAAATACACACAATCACCATTTTACACCATCAAGTATTCTGTTTAAATGTACAAGTAGAAAATACATTGAACATATTTAAAACATTTGAAAAAATATTAATCAATAGCCTATGTGAATAGCCTTTAACAAATGTAAACAAATCCATACAAAACATTCAGATTTATTTAAGTTCTCATTTAAAGACTAGTAAAATGTAAAAATAAAAAAAAATATTGTATGCACTCTTTTCCGTATAAAATCTTTTGATCTTACATAACTCACTACACAATTATTGCTCATGAATACATTGAAAGAATAATTCAATTTTAAAATTGTAACACTTCAGAATTACAATTTACAATTTGATTCGTTTTAAACTTTATACCGTTAAAAAAAAACAGATAAGCTCAGAAATTTACAACATGGATGTAGTAATCAACTAAAACATTTTTAATCAATATCAAACAAATGTTACGAAACAATAAAAGAATTTTACTTTCATTTTCTTATATAATATTTTTGTTACCAGGTATAGTGATGGTGCCGGTGAAGTGCCAGCGCCACCGCATATTATAAAAGTACAAATTGATAAATCTCTCACAATAGAGAGATATACTACGAACCGCAGAAACTGGTGGTATCAGCTACAGATATTTCGTTACATCGTCACAAAATTTAACTCGGTATCGTTAAAATGATGCTCATTATAGAATACCTAATGGAGTCGTGGACATACCACTGTTGTATAATTACATGCAACTTTACATAAACAGATAGAAAATTGTGCGTGGCCAATACGCAAGTCACGTAGTCTTATCACAAGTACATTATTGCTAAAGTTACTAAAAGTTGGGTAAAATTGAACTCAACTTCCAGTGGCAGTGATTACAGTACAACGGACACGCAGACAGCCGTCGATAATGTGGAGCGATAGCAAACTCCACGTATCAAATATCGACTCCTAAGACGTGACAAATAAAATTTATTTCCCACTAATAAAATCGGATATAAATCGAACACTGACTGTATCGTGTCAGGCACTTGATGACCCTCGGGCCAGTGTGATCACGACGATCGAGACGTTAACAAAAAAACACCCAAAACGACGATAGTTCGTCGCAAACACAAGCGCAAGCGACGAAATACCTAAATTTACACTATGTACAAATTGGCAGTGATCGTTAACGCTGGTCGTTACGACTTAAACTAACTTAAAACTATTCAGACTAAATTCCGAAACTAGCAACTAAATTACCGCTCAAACTCCTTTATACATTTCGCACTAACTATGTACAGTATTTGTTCGATACGAGTTTGGCGACGCGCCCGAGCGCCTCTCCTATAAAAAAAGTAAGTATCAGTCTTTGTCATCGAACCCCGAACCGACGAACTGGCTGCAGTCGCGCCGCGGGGGGTCAACGAGTCTTTGGCGAAGTGTACCCTCCCTCCCCCCGCCGCCGCGGAGCATCAACACCGGCCGCGCCCGCCCCGCAGCGCGCCGCCGCCGCCGCCGCCGCGTCAGACAATAATACTATGACGACATTTATACAACAACGCGCGCTTACAATAAACCATTTCTACAGGTAGTTTCAGCGGCGGACGCGCTGTGGTGCGGTGCGTTTCAGTGGTTAAGTTATCGCCCGCACGGCCAGAATGAGTTTCCTCCGTGTCTTCGTCCCATTTTTCTCTTCTTCGCTCCGCTCACTTCTATCTTCTCCTTCTCCTCTTCTTTGAACAGCATGGGGGTGTAGGTCGCGTTGCAACTGGTGCGGATTTCCTTCTTTTTCTTCGCTAGCAGATTGTTCAGTAGACGTGACGATGTGCAGTTTCGCGGAGGTAGAACTCGCTGTGGTATAGCAGGAGACTGCGAACTCGATTTCACCGGTGGAGAGGAAGGAGACTTTCGATATGAGTTGCAGAATTGCTCGTACAGTAAAATTTTCGTATGAACCGGCAGCGAGGCTATCTCCACTTGCTTCACCCTTTTAACTTCCTTCTCCGGCACCCATTCGTCGTCGATCCTGTAATGGTATAAAAACTGTTAATAATAGCAACGAGTGTGTGCCACACAGCATAACTGCAAACACATAAGGACATACATATAAAATAAATTTTAATGACCAATGATATGGTCAATATTAGTTTTAATTTCACTTGTAATTGTGTTTGCAGTATTCGTGGGTTGCAATCCCATTAACTGGCGAATGGTTAAAGACAGTGATACGACGAATCGAGTGACGCTGCGGTTCCTCCTTTTTAATCGACTATGAATATTATTATAAAAATTAATTATGAGTATGAAAATAGATTTATAATATTATATTCATAGGTGAGTAGGTAGAATAACTAAATTATGGTATGGTAAGGTTCTGGAAAGCTCTAAAACAAATGATAACACAAACTCATATAAACATTACAGAATCTAGGAATGTCGAGATCCCTGGACTCTTGAATTAAATTTCGATTGTATATATTATAGATGAAGGGCAAATTCGTCGCACCACATAATGCAAGCATGGTTCTATCATCGGCATCATATACTCCCTAAGAAGCCATTTTTTTCCAACGTTAGCAAAATTAAAAATCTAGGCTGTAAATAATGCAATATGCAAAATAATTATATTATTTGTGCATATAAATAATCAGGACTGGCAACCCAGATAATTGCTAGCAATTTATTTGTGAATATTTAAATCAGAGTTTAGCCAATAAATGTAATGGATAATTAAGACAGTGGTAAATTTAGTCTGAAAAAAAAAACTACCGAAAAATAATATAGGATCAAAAGTTGCTAGCAACTTTATTTATCTGTTTCAACTCCTGTGTGGCACGTGATGGGCAATAGCCGAGCATGCTAAGCGTAGTACTATGTAGAGGATCAATTGCATCCTTTTACACTGCCTTTTCTAAATCATTTAAATTATTATGCGTATGATCCTCTAATACGAAGATAAAAAGCATTTAAATAATTAAACACCCACTAAACAAATATTTGTTAAAATTTGTATTTCATGTGACAAGGATTTGTGTTATAAAAAACTTTACCAATGTCTCAATTATAGCCAATTTGTGTAATGCATACATGTAATGATAAGGTGCAAAAGTCAAATTAAGTATTAAAAGAAAGAAACATGATTTAAACTACCTCAAAGTTCAAATTTTGGTTACAGGTTTGGATAAATAACTCAATTCTAATATTTATAAGAAAACATTGTGCTGGAATAGTCACAGTTTCAACACACTAACTGAAAATGTTGTTTATTATTGTTAACTTTATTTATAATGTTGATTAAACAAATTTAAGAAGGTTTGGTTTTGATATGCTATTTAATGTACGGTTACAAATGTTATGTGTAAGCCAAAAGTTTTCCTCTTATCGTCCATACAAAGGTTACAGCTCATTTATTATTTCCTTTGTCAGGTTTCTCGAGCCTTTCCTTTAATAAATATTAAAGTTTATTACTCCTTTAACTTCAATGACTATAACTGTGTGAATACAAAGTGTGCAAAACATAACATTCCATAAATCTACTAGGTACAGTAATGGATATGGACATGCATGTTTTTTAAGTGTTACTGTTATACATTTGTTGTTAGTGAATCTATAACTAGAAGCTGCTTACTATTAAATATGGGCCTAGTTATGTTGAATTTTAAATATTAATCAATATGGAGTAACTTAGAAAATGACTTTAATGTGCAATATCCAAAAGCTTTTACTGAACATTTGTTCTGGGAATAATTTAGAAGTCTTTTTATATGTAACTTTAAAGTGATAGTAAACTAGTAAAGTTATCTTGATAACACAAAACTTAAAAGAATTTCAAAGTGAACATTAATGATTATGCACAATATTGCAGATTAATGTCTTCATTCAACAAAGTTACCGAACCCACCTGTTGTTTACCTGATCACGTTATAAACAATAACTGGGCTGCAGAGTGATAACCTAAATGTTTTTATAATTACATTTATATAATTACTTATCTATAATTTAACTAAGTGGCAATATATCCGTTATTCGCTTTGAATTATTTAGATAATAGGGCATCTTATAACAGTATTGTCTCTTAACAATCATTCTTTGGTGTTAGATTTATGCTTACCTGAAAACACATTCAGTTTTAGTAATTGAAATTGTGTAGTATTAAGTTTGCCTAATTGCTATTATTACATGATTATTGGTATTTACGTAATATGCACAAATATTAATAATCATATACAAGACCACTTAAACTGCTTGAAAATGATGTCTTTTCTCTTTTCTTACAAAGAAAAATATTTATCCCATGGTAATTATTTGAACACATTTTCTTTTAATTAAGTAATTATCCAATGAAGAAGGTCAAAAAGAATCATTAACCTTAAAGTTAAGCACTCACTATTTATTACAGTGTCAAGGGAGGGATAAAAATTAAAATATAATAAGGAAAACAGAAAAGAGACACTTGTGAAGCAATTTGTGAAATATCCTATAAACTGCAAAATAAGTTAAATATAAATTGTCATACTCAATATTACCCAATAACAATCTTCCAAAAAAAATCATTTCTAAAAAAACATAGTTATGACATCCAGGAGGTTGGAGAGACAACAACGCAGGAAGTATAACCATATTTATAAACTTATTGCCCGTATTTAAACTGTGTAAATGTTACTGTTTGTAAAAAATTACATTGATTGATCTACCCCAAAAATTTATAAATAGAAATAAAAAATAGTATACCTAAAGCTTTGCTTTCAACCAACCTATGTTTGATCTATTCAATGTTTGTATGTTGGATAAAGCTTAAACATTGTATAGCACAAACAATTCAAAATCTTGTTATTAGATATATATATATATAACGGTCAATTAACCCATTTGCATCGGCATTTTAAATATGCAACCAATCCCAAACATCTACAAACACAAAGGCGAGTCAGCCGATATCACCTAGCATTTACAAGTCCTTTACTTTCGGTTTTATTTAAAAATTGTGTAATAATCTTAAATAAACTTAAAATTTGGCTATACTTTTTATTCATTAACATTCTTTAAAATGATCGATACTTAGTGGTACATCGTAGATATCACACTTATAGTTTCTCTTTTGAATGATTTATATAAACTTTTAATGGATCACTTAGTCGTTTTCTTTTGTTTTGGTGCCATGGTATGGTACGGCATAGCATGATACTGAATTATTGACAAATGATGCCTCTCTAATTCGATCTTTTTTGAAACATTTTGCAATAATTTCCTCCACCAGTGATCGCGCTCATACTGGTACGCGCGTGTTGATAAGTAGCAGTCGTCGTCTGCGTACGATACGCTTACGGGTGCAAATGGGTTAATAACATAAATCCGTTAGTGCAAGTAGTTCCTGCATTGGTGCATGTGTGTGTGGACAATGTATGTAGATGTAGATTGCGGTGTGTACTCACACGTGGGGCGGGTAGTACGTGATGAGCGCCTCCCTGCGCGCCTCGGCGGCGTTGTAGCGCGTGGCGGTGAGCGCGGCGTGCAGCGTGAGCGTGTGCCGGCCGGGGGGCTCGCGGAAGGGGCAGCCGCCGCCCAGCCGCCACCGCGTGCACCGCACCAGCCGCCACAGCAGACCCTCCATGATGCCAGCGTCGAAGAAGTCGAACATGCGCGCTGGAATCGTTTACATATGCAACCACATAAACATCGCGTCTAAAACGATATATCATTGACTCATGATCACACCAGGTGCCCTGTGTCAATTTTAATTAGTACAATTTAAATGTTCTTATTAGGTAAGACAGAGGACTTACTACATGTTTTGTTGGAACTTGATCAGTACACTCCCCTGTGTGGGAGATTTTTTGGGGGACTTCCTCTGTACAATGGCCAACTAAATGTAATGCTGTGTAATCCAATATTGCACATGGTAAAATCAGTATATCGTTTTTAGTGAGCTGCAGGGTCACAAAAATGGTGCTTCTTCTTGAGATCTCCCATGAGACTAGCATAGTCACTCTAAGTGAACTAAAGCCTCAATAAAAAAGAGTTAAAAAAGGGCCTTAATGGAAACATTGATTTATTATTAAGCAGATGAATATGGTGCAAAGTTACTACCAAATCAATGTTACATCCTGTTGTTTCGCTACGAATTTCAATCAAGTAATGAAATTTGAATCAGCGTTCAACACATTCATTTATAATTTAAGAGCAGTGGAAAGATTTTTATCGTACAACTCACCAGACCAAGGTTGCCTCCTGTAGCGCAACTTCTTGCCATTTCTCCGAATGAGCTTCGTGGAACTGTCAGTCGCCTTTTTACTGCCGCTGCTGTTGGGCGAAGACTCGTTGAAGTGGTTGTTCACGTGACGCTCTAACAGAGTCTGGAATGTATGTTGATATAATTAGCCCATAGTTATATTAACAATACACAGATTGCAAAGCTATTCTAAAAATTAATTGATTTTTTTTTTAACAGGCCTCATATTATAATTTATCAAACAAGAATACTTTCCTAACTGTTTAGAATGCATAACTGATTCTTTTGATATGAATTAAATAACATATAAAAATTAGTGTAAATAGGTCTTGCCAAGCCACATGCCTGGCATATTTTGAGTCAATAAAAAACAAGGGCTCAATGTAACAATATACAATATTTTTGGTTTTGAATTTTTGTTTTTTTATTTGATTAATAAACAAACAGATTTTAGCCAATAGTTTTCTCCTATGCTTTTAAGAACGAAGATAAAAAATAAATACAGTGATAAAGTAAAAATTGGAAATCCTAAACCAGATTCAATGAGAAGTAAGAGCTACAATATAACAGTGTTAGTATGAGCTGCAAATACAAAATAGCAAATAACTACAATGTTATCTCTTAATCCTAAAACAATACTTGATTTGTCAATCCTGTAAGTATCAGCTGTCTCTCATTTAATCAGCTAAGCGGCTCTCCTCAATGTAGTTCAAAAGAAAAATAAAACCAAATCACTCAATAAACTTGTTGAAACATTTTATGCTACATTAACAGTGTATCCACTCAAATCCTGACTCAATAAATTTATTGAATGAAATAAAATAATAGAAATTGATGTGGATTGTTACGTGAACGTACTGCCATCTTCTTCTTTTTCCTTTGGGAAAGAAAACAGCACAAGTTTATAGTTCGACATTAAAAAAGAAGGGGATCAATCGATCTCATGAAATCAAATCTGAAACTGTGACAAAATAACCAACAAATTGTCGAAAACGCCAAGAAAGAATGTTTTATCGAAAGTTTAAAAATACAGTTAATGATGAAGTTGAAAAAAAGGATATTAGGATGCCACACGGAAAAGTGATTGAATCACAAAGTTATAATTGATGGAGCAAAAGTTATTCAAAATAGGGCGTCACTAAGTAAAATTTAAGAAAACGCATACAAATTTGAGGACATATTCTCTGTAGAACAATTAAATTTTTTAACAAAAATCGTATTCGAACTACTTCTCTTCAATATAACGTATGATGCAATCACTTTTGATCAGACGTGATTTGAAGAGAAAGACGATATAACGAATTTATTGAAAAATTGAAAGGATTCACAGGAAGCTAAGTAGTAATTTGACTAACAGGTCCGTTTCCAAAATTCGTAAATACTACATTAAGTCAGCTTTATTGTTATGGAGAGTTACTTTGCCCCAAGTGTCAAAGGATCACTGGCATAATTCAAAAATCTTGTGCACATAATTTAATAACATTTATTAAAAACCATCAGTTGTGACGCAATTCGAGTAAGTGAAGGGCCTTGAAGGAGTATCAATTGCTAAAAACCATCATAACAAACCATTAAAACGAAACAGCCGAAAATTCAATCTAGGCCTCTGCAGATAGTATTATCAGAATACGTTTTGACAAAGTGTATCCTGGCTCCTGTAAAGTCGCCAAAGAACGTAATTGTACCTGAGTAGAAAACCGGCGGTCGCAGCCGTCCACGATGCATTTGAAGGGCTTGTTCCCGCCGTGCGACAGCGCGTGCCGCTCCAGCCACAGGCGCGAGCAGGACGGCTTGCCGCGGACCTTACATTGCTCCCACTGGCACACATAGTTCTCTTTTCCCACTTGTGACTCCACATGCACTGACTGGAATTTGAGAAAGTTTTTAAATTACATTTAAATCATAAATCCCTTGTCAGAAAGACAACGACAAACCTCTTAGCCATTTAGTAAAAGGATCTTTGTTGCATGAGGCTGTCTTTTTCACATAACTAAGCGATGAGATGAGCGAGAGGTTAATCTGATGGTAAATGATACTATTACCCATAATAATGTGGCATTAGCTGGAATGGTATATACACCAACACAATACACCCATCGCGCCGAAACATACGATGTTAAGTCCGTTACCCCAATAATTTCACTAACTACAGCGCCCTCTAAACGGGAACACAGTAATCTTACGCAATTCTGTTTGGCGGCAGAAATCGGCGCTGCGGTGGTAATTCTCTAAGCGGTCTCCAAATACTTACCACTAATGAAAATCAGTATTTCTTGCAATAAGATCTCCATCATCTTGTTTATTACTTATCGTGTAAATTAATTAAATTAAAATTAAAAACTTAAAAACAACGGTAGTATGAAAAGAAAGAACACTCCGAAACAGGAAAGAATTAAATTGGCTGCTTATGTTGTTGGTAAAGCTTCCAGCCGTATTTTGGCTTAAATAGCTTAATACAGGGAGGACCCAGAGTCCATGGCCTAATTATTTAATTGATACAAACCTGCAAATGTTCCAAAAGATCTGTATCACTGTCGAACTCCCGCTTGCAATTTTCCCACAAACAGATGGTTACAGTAGAGGAAGTATCAGTGCTAGACGTCCGTTTGTCGTTCTGTTGTTTAATACAACTCTTGGGGGGAAATCGAAGCGTTTTGGGTTGCTTCAGAATAGGGCTCTTTTGGCTGCTCTGCACATCCATCGAACAAACACTGACACTTAACGATAATGAGGAATCCTCATCACACTCTTTACTCGTTTGGGAGTCGCTTGGTGAATCTATAGACTTGTCCGTTCCGATTCCCGATTCAGACGACTCTGTTGTTGCAGTACAGAAATTTGCTTCTATCACAGTGCTTTCCACGGTAGACGTTACGTCTTTCAAAACTGTTATTTGTGTGAAAATTGTTTCATCTCCTTTCCTTACTTCCTCTATTTTTTTTTGCTCCTCCATTGTTAATACTTCTCTAAACTCTGTGCTATTTTGTTTATTTTCTATGCTAATACAACTCTTCTCTTTTTGCGCTATTTCTTCTAATTTCTCAGATAAACTACTAACGTGGGCAAAAGGCCGCGAAGTTATTTTATTTGTATTTAACGTTACAAAATTATTATTCACAGTTTTAGACAGCCAAGGAATATCACATTTTTGTTTTTTTAAACTGCTAAATTCAGGCTCTTTTACTGTGCTACTGGGTGGATCTGTACCCTGAATCGGATTGTCGGGCGGTTTTACTGGAGCGATGGGTATACTACTTGAATGCAGAGTTTGCGCTGTAAAGTTCGCTAACATCGGCGGCGGATGATGAACTATTGGGTTCGAGCATTGTGGTGACGGCGCGGGATTCGTACTCGCACAGCTCCATGTTTCTTTGACATTAATATTTGGCACCGATGTAACAATAAAGCCCGGCTGTGGAACTAATACAGGATGACTCAAATTAACTGTGTAATTTGTTTTTGGTTGAACTGTCATGCCGACAGTTTGAACACCTGTCACGTTTTTATTTATAACTGGCATTGACTGACTTGTTACTGTTGAGGTTTTGTTCACAGTAGGATATGCAGAAGTCACAGTATTGGTAAGTTTTAAAATTGTGCCGTTGATGAGAATCTGTGCGGCTTGCTGGTTTGGCATATGATCTTGCCTTTGAGGTGTCAATTGTGCTGAGTGAGGAAGTACAAAATTCGGCATTTTTGCCATTAAATTAGGAATTTGAACAACAGTGCCATTTATGTTTTGCACGAAAGGGAAAACAAACTGACCGTTAATCTTCGTCGGGCTCGATGCAATGTTCACGTTCGGTCGGTTAAAAGAATTAATGCCATTTTGTTGATTTAAAGACTGCGCCGGCAAACCATTCGGTGGTATCCTCAATGTAGTTAACATAACATTGTGCGGCACGGCTACAAAGGATCCTAAGTTTGTGGATGTCACGGTGCCATTGCAAGGTTGAGGATGTTGGAGGCTGATGGGGTGGCAATTTTGAAAATTAGTAACTGGTATGTTCAAGTTATTTAGATTGGTGTTCACTGTCATCGGAACAGTTCGGACACCATTAGCAATATTAATCTTTGGTGCAGCATTAACTTCGCATCCGGAAATGCCGCTTACCATTGTATTCTGCACTGCATTGGGGCAGTTTTGTTTTTGTAGCTGTACTTGTTTCAAATTGTTTGCTTTAGACCAAGTTAAGTTTTTACTGTTAGCTATACACGCTGATGATTTTCGGTTCGTTCTTTTAGGCGAAGTTGTAGATTTTTTTACGGGCTCTTTCTTTGCCGTTCCCAATTTTGGTGGTATAGATGTCAGGTTCAAATTATTTGAACCGCATGTGACCCCGTTCATTCGGCTATCTAACTTTGTAGTGGAACTAACGATTCCGTTCATTTTAGCGTTATCTATTTTCACTACAGTGGATTTTTTAGGAGATTTTCGTAAACACGTAGCCGGCGCTATCCTTGTTTCTATTATGTCATTGTTAACAGGAATAGGGACTTTTCTTTTTAAACCACACGACTTGTGTTTTGCAGTATTGACAATTCCATTGGCGGATGGGTCCGATGTTGATTTTGTTTCTGTGCGAGGTTTTTTGCTATCGACAATCCCATTAATGTACCCCGGCGCGGGTATGTTTGTTTTATTGTGCTCATTTCCATAGGGAATGTCAACAAAGCCATTCATGGTGGTGTGTAATCCGTCTTTATTGGCTTTAAGTTTGCAATGTTCTAGAATACCATTAACATGTCCACCGGTTTTAAGATCTGCTTTACACGAGGTCTCTACACTACTGTTAGCAGGTTGGCTAACAGGCTTGCGCGCTTCTCCTTGTTTCCCAACATCTAGTAAAACTTTCGGGCTTAGAGTTTGGGACAGGTAGGAGATGTATTTTTCTAGATCGTGTGTTACACCGTTTTTCGGAAGGCATTTTTTCCTGTCATCGCTTGTCGGGGCGTCGCGCTTGAGGCCATTCTGCGGCTTCATCTTGCGGTTGAAGTACTCGGTGATGCGGCGGTGGCTGGTGTGACTGACGGGATTGGTGTGGTTGGCGGTATTGGAGCGGCGCAGTGGTGCTGGTTGGGCCGCGAGGCGCCGCGGGCCCGGCGTCGGCTCGCTCGCCCACGGAGGCATGCGCGCGTTCGCGCCCTCCTCTACCGCCGAGTCGGGGCTCCGCGGCGAGCTGGGCTCGGTGATGTCGCTGCTGCTGCACCCTCCGCTCTCCGTCGGACTCAGCACCGCCACGCCACTGAAATATATTATTTATGTTATAGTTCTTTTATATCAGGTAAGCAACGAGACGTGCGAGACCTTAATGTAAATAATATGATCACCCACACAATGTGGCAAGTAGTAAAATAGTATATATACCACCACATTATGCCCGCCGCTTCGGGACATAAGATGTTAACTATGTTAACTTCTTTTGTCCCGAAGCCCTTCAGACCGGAACACAGTGTGTTTGCGCTCTACTGTTTGGCGGCAGAAATAGGTTAGGTTAGTTTATATAAATTGTGTAAACACATTCGTGTTATAAATTTTATAGGTAAAGTGTTATTTAGTTTCATTTTAAAATTACTCGACCAAATATCTATAGTCCATAGCTTGAAATTAAACAAAGAAATCACACAGGTAAGCGGACTAAAAGACATAATTTATGGTGCCTTGTTCTAAACCAAGGTAGTCGCTGAAAATCGTATTATCTAAATGAAATATATAATACAACGAAATTACGAGCGTCGTGCGTACGAAGGGTTCATAGTGTCAGCGTTATTATGTTGTAACGACGATCAGCTGTTGAATGGTTAGGATCGATAGCACGCGAGGATAGGCGTGCGATGTTGGTTTGTAGTGGCGTTGGGTGGGTGTGCGTGGGGACGGCGCGGGAGGGCAGAGGGCGGGAGGGGACACTAGGCCGCAAGGTGCAATGCCCCGGCGGTCCAGTGCAGTGACGCAACGCAACTACTCTACAATTATTATTACAGTGCGCGCGACATTCGGCGCTCGTCCCGCCGCCGGCCATCAATCACATCACATATTTATTGTCGCTGCTTACGCTAACATTTCTTTACGGAGAATTGACGTAAAAGTCGATTTATTGGAGCAAGCACGAGAAAATGTTTATTATCGAAGTATTCAACCAGATAATTCGTTTAGAAATCTTTTGACGGACGCCATCTACAGGTAAATCGGATGATAAAATTCCGACAAGTAAATTCACTCACAACACGGGAAAGTGAACTTTGTAACGGTGAGCGTAAATGTGAATTTTTGGTTCGTTGTGTGTTTAGAGAGAGTTTAACGATTTGGGTGGGGTCGAGGGTTCCAAGCTCGAGATTGCACCCCCGCCCCCTCACACGCCACAGTTCCATAACTTTATCCATAGCCCGCCTCAGCGCTACAACGAGAGCTTCTTCGTTAATTGACCCAATTTTCAGAAAAAAATTTTTCAGCTGACAATTTTGAAGCACATCTCAGTTATCTATTAGGGGGCATAATTTGATGTCGAAGTTCATTCATCGGGACAAAGGTTTTAAATCGTCATGCTAATGATGAAAAATAATAATCAATACAAAGTGAACACTTTTAAGACTTAATTCGGAGTATTTCAATATTGTTGTTTGAAAGAACAATAATTTGTATGAGGTGTTACATAACTTTTATTTAAATTGATATGTTTAAAAGAATAAAACTGAGAATGCCCTCAGTAACCTAACAAAGTTGTAAGAGCGAGAATGGAAAAGCTGCTTTAGTTTTAGTGGCTACTAAAAGATATTT
>DWIB01000104.1:0-15547 GCA_018248155.1 Cressida cressida
ATGCTGATGTCAACAAAATCTCATAAAAGAGTTTAAAAAAATTTATGTGCGGAATTTTTCAAAGGGCCGGATCCGGCTCGCGGGCCGGCTTTTGCCCACCCCCGGCCTAAAGTATCTGCTTAACACCAGGCAGACCGCATGACTGTTCGCCACCTTTGTTTTAAAAACTAAAGCTCATTACCGCCGCAGGGTATTGTAGACTCGGACGACCTGCCGCTGAACGTTAGCCGTGAGACGTTGCAACAGCACAAGCTCATTAAAATTATAAAGAAAAAGCTTGTGCGTAAGGCGCTCGACATGCTCAAGAAGATACCTGAAGACGAGTACGAGCACTTTTGGAAAGAGTATTCCACCAAGTGAGTCTCCTTCTATTCATTCAATGCTGAACTGCAAATGCTGCTTATGCTCCAGCATGAGTTCGCCGGTAGCAGTTTTACATGCCATTAGCGTCAGCATCTTGTGCAACTCACGCACAAAACTTCCTTCGATATAATAGTTGCAGCAACTCATATTGCGCTTAGAGCTGATGTAAGGATTGAGAGTTAAATATTGAATACTCAAAAATAAATGTAATTTATGTCATGCGCAGCATCAAGCTGGGCGTAATGGAGGATCCGAGCAACCGTTCCCGGCTAGCCAAGCTGCTGCGTTTCCACTCGTCACGCTCGCAGGAGATGACTTTCTTGGCAGACTATGTGACGCGGATGAAATCTCAGCAAAACCACATCTACTACATCGCTGGATCCAGCCGCGCCGAGGTAATATTCATGTTTTTGAATTACAAAGAGGGAATACCTTCGCATTCACACTCTCATCTGGCGCAACCGCGTTCAGCTTTAGTCAAACTTAAGAATAAAATTATAATTATCGCTTTATGCCAGAACTACAGACACACAGGTCTTGAGATTGTGTTGTAACCAATGTATGGCCATGGAAAACAGCCATACCACCCAATCCCATATGGAATGATATATGGTGTAACATCGTTTAATCGAAAGGAATGTAGAAACCGGCGAACCTTTGTATTTATGAACATTGCATATTTTAAACATTAAGGTTAAAAATAACAAATGTACACACTGAAAGGAGGGTTTGTTGCGGCCAACAGGTGGAGAAATCTCCATTCGCTGAACGCCTGGTGCGCGCAGGGTATGAGGTGCTGTACTTGACGGAGGCAGTAGATGAGTACTGCTTGTCCTCGCTGCCCGAGTATGAGGGCAAAAAGTTTCAGAACATCGCGAAGGAGATCTTCGACCTCGATGAGAGTAAGTTTTGCGTTAAAATGTTTCATTTGTTTTCAAATAGATCCTCCTAAGTACAGTGATGATGAGCTTCGTGTCTGTAATGCACTAACGATAGTGACACACTGAAGACTCATTTCTTAAAAATGTACCTAAAAAGGAACACCTTCTAGCCCTATTACATTTTTGCTGCTTATATTGAAAAGGAGGAGCTAATAATGCTTGTTTAGAAACTAAGAATATTTACATCCTGAGAATATCGACTTGATATACACCTGCATGGTACACAGTGTTAAATGGCAAAGAATTTGAGGATTGTATTAAGTGATTGTGATGGGGCATGGAACACCATGGGGCTCTTGACTAATTTGCGCCTGCATTGTGTTCGTTGAGTTGCCCATTAGTGACCAACATACATTCATATACAGATGAACAGCAAAAGGAGACGCTGGAAGCGCAGAAGAAGCAACTGGAGCCACTGACGCGTTGGCTGGGCGAGAAATTGGGTACGTGGATAACGCGCGCAGCCGTCTCGCGCCGTCTCGCACGCTCGCCCGCTGCCCTCGTCGCCACGGTGTTCGGGTGGACTGGCAACATGGAGAGACTCGCGCTCTCCAACGCACATCAGAAGGTAACGTCCGCTTTTGACATGCGTGTGTGTGTGTACCTTATGGTTCTTCTCTTCTGTGGATTAATCGATCGTATTATTTATAACTTCAAGGCAGATGACGCGCAGCGCAAGCATCACTTGTCACAAAAGAAGATGCTCGAGATCAATCCGCGGCATCCGGTGATCCTGGAGCTGCTGCGACGTGTGCAGGAGGACCCAGAGGACGCGAGCGCCTTGCGCGCTGCACACACTCTGTACCGCACCGCCGCGCTGCGCTCCGGCTATATGCTGCAGGAGGGACAGGCCGTCGAGTTCGCGGAGAGCGTGGAAGGCATGCTGCAACAGTCTCTTGGCCTGCCGCCGGACGCCGCACCTGAAGATGAGGACTTCGAAGTCGAACCGGAACCCGAAACGGACGGCGACGCGGAGCCCGGGGACGAGCACGATGAGCTTTAAAGCTTTTCTCGATGTTGCTCGTCGAGGTCGCCGTGGCGTGATCAGCCTCCGCCGCGCCTAGACGCAAAAGACTGTGTGTTTTTATATTCACTGTGCGCCCATATTCGCGCGGAATTACTATCTAATGTAAATAAATAATATTTATTAATAAAATTACTTTAGATTTTCTTTGTCGTGCCTCTTAAATTACGACTTAGTTTACTCGCAGTTTATCTCGGCTTGAGCGTATCTAACCCTGACTGCGTCGTACTTCCTATCAGCTGTGTAAAATAAGAGACTACTGAAGTTCAAGATACTACTGGAGTTATGTCCTTGTAACCCAAGTCCATGTAGGTGTCCATGATAAACTGAGCAATTAAGATATGATGTACTATACAGTAATTTAAATTACAGAAATCCCATTGCTAATATCAAATGAACTAACAATAAGAATAAGAAACGATATGGTGTAGGGTACAGTAATTTAGATTACTAAGATTGTTGACCTCATAACCCAATGTACCACTCAAAAACGAACTAGCTGTGTAATTGCAATAGGTATAGGCAATTATCTTTTTAAAAAAGATAAAAAAAAGCCTTGGATCATCTGACTGTTGCTTATAAAATTTAATTAAATTTTAATGTCATTTATCCTTCAAGAAGCGTAGACGTTTAGAACCTTAAGTTATCCCTGCAGCTCAGAATACATGATTTAGATGAGCTTCAGTGACCTACTTGATTATATAAATATGCCAATGAATGTCTAAACGGCGACATGGGCGCGGACGCGCGGTTACGAATTAATCGGCCAAAATGAAACGACGTCGTATTGGCAAAATAATTTATCCAAAAATATTTAACAAACGCGCGATGCAACCACGAGGTCAAGACTCGCACTCGGGATTCATTCCCTAAAAGTTTAAATATGCCACTATCAATGAAAAAACATAAAATATAAAGTTTGCACTTGGACTGTAAATCGGCAGGAGAGGAGACGGTCAGACCGACTGGAGGAAACGTCGCTCCTGCTGAGAATGCCGCGCTTGTAACTTGGCGCGGTTGTAAACGAGCACACCGAGCGCCGCGAGCGCCATGCCGGCCAGGTTGAGCGGCGGCGCCGGGTTGCGCAGCACCACCAGCGACGCGCCCACCACCGCCGCGCGCTTCGCAGCCGACGCAACCGCGTACGCAAGCGGCGACACCCGCGACAGCACGCTGCGTGCAATAGTGCCGATCAGTAATTGGCTTCTTCTACGCCTATATAATCTGCATATGGATAATGTTCCTCTACTTGAGAGGTTTCAAATATTTTATGAATTAAATCGCGAGTGGCGGAGCTGCTCACCTGAAGGCGGCGATAGCCTGCAACCAGGCAAGGGCGCCGTCTGCGACGAGCAGGGCGGCGAGGCGCGGGGCGTCGGGTGCACTCGCTATCCTCCACGGGGCACCGCCCTCTGCCACCGCCCACACCGGGAGCAGCAACACGAGCGCCAGGCGGCCGAGCTTCTGCGCAAGCGCGACGTCGTGTACAGCAGTAGCAAATCAAATTCGACGATCTTCATTTTGGATCGTACGGAAACTAACTTGCATGAGTCGAAGGTGATGAACGCTGGTGTCGTGCATCACGCGCTTGGAGTAGATGTGCTGCAAGCTAAGCAGCGCGGCGGCGGCGAGCGCGGCGCCCAGCCCCAGCGCGTCGAACTGCAGCTCGGTAAGGGAGGCGACACCGACGCCCGCCGCGATCAGCACCAGTGCCGCCTGCACGCCGCGCGGCTGCCGCTCGCCCAGCAGCACGCGCGCCAGCAGCGCCGTCCACAGCGGCGTCGTCGCCTTCACTGACGCACCTCTTACTATGTTTTATTTGCTCCAGAACAAAGCAGTCACATTCACTACAGTAGTTTACGTTATTATTTACGATACTCTTGAAATTACATTATTAACTGACAAATAAAAAACCTTCCTACATCAAACAAACCCTATCTTCAAAAAAACTACTTCCAAACACACAGTTGACTTTACAGAGAGTGACATTACTATTTGTTTTAACCTGTTAACCAAGCTGAATTCATAGATACATCAAACGGAAATAATAGCGAGTGCGGGTAGAACACAAATACATCCTTTGAATATATGTTGCACATTGGAACGGTCAGGACGTATAGTTTCATAGGACAGAGGTATCAGTTATCGATACACGTTTTGATGTAAATTTAAGGCAGAAGAAGAAAGAAGAAAATCAGTCCCATTTCCCTTTCGAAAGTTATGGCTGTATTCTGGGTGACCAGTGACAAACAGGTACTAACACTAATTTTCATATTATATTTTTTTCTTATATAAATCACATTTTCTTTTCTGCTACATACAAAAAAAAAACAAAATTGTATAAAATTGCAAATGCATAAATAAAGAAACATGAAATCACATTTTCGGAGCATGATATAGTGATAAGTCCTAGTGAAAGAGCATGCGCTCCTTGTATCTCGTGCAATTATAAAGGCAATTCCCCAGAGAACAGGTTAATAGTCACCATGATCATTTGAGTATAGCAAACTATCTTCACTATCGTGCAGGAGGCATGGCCCAGGAGTCAGATATGCTCATACTTGTATACTGACTCCTCAAAGAGCAGGGTTAATTACAATGTTAAAAATATATTCTGAACAACCTTTGTATGAACTTTGCAGACAATAATATAAGAATATTGCAGTTGCATGTTGGTGTGAGGAGTATAAAGTATGAAAGAATATCCAAGAAAAATTACCTTCTCTGTGGTTGCCCTGTGATGGTAGTGATCATTGAAAGTTGTTAAAATTATTGCAATTTTTTTATGCACTTTGCCATGTTCCGGTTAGGTTCTTTTACAACAGATAGTATATGGAGAATGAACATAAAAATAATTTGGGTTAAAGAAAGCAAAGATGAATCCTCCATCATACAACACTAAAACAGGCTGCGGGTTATGTTACATAGAGTGAAGGCATTTGAGAGTGTTGTGCTTTCATGAATATTAGATTATACACATATTGACTTGACATAATGTTTCAAGAGTAAAAAGAATATTGAGATACAAATCAATAAGAGTGATGTACTTACCTGTATGTGCATAAGATATGGGTACCTTCCATATAGAAACCTGCGAGAACATCGTGGTAAAGAATTTGGCAAAGGCGAGCGGGACCAGCGTCCGCCAATAGTAGGAACGTGGAAAATCGGGCTCCCGGCGCACACCGCACGCCGCGAACGTGGGCGCGCTGTACACCACCACCGACAGCAGCTGTACCATCGTCACCGTCAGCGGGTACGGGAACTCCGTCATCGCTAGCTTTCCCACAACATTACTCGCAGAACTAAGTGTATACCAGGCAATGCACAATGCTACCACCGTTAACGCTTCTCGTTTCCCTCCCACGGTGCCCATTTTGAGGCACGTGTTTTTCCTCGGGATTAAAAATCGTTCTCACATTACTTTTTATACTTCATTTCGAACACATCACATATGCATACGTAATAAACCACTTAGAACTATTTGTTTAAAATCAAATTTAATTCCTCGAAGTGTTTTAATTGATTCGACAAAATGTTTACGTAATTTGAAAGCAAATTGCTTGTCTTTAAGTTATAAATAATATGAACGTTAAAATGTGATGTAAATTTGGCCATGAATACGAAAAGAGTTTACATGATGTCAAATCGTCAGCTCACGTCCGCTGTCAACACAAGCGGGGGCTTGAGGGTGACGGGGACCAGCACATGTGTGATTGTCAACAAAACGAAAACCAAATAAAACTTTATGACACATCACCGTGTACTGAAAGAAAAACAAATGAGTATTATTTGGTAATTTATTTGCGTTAGAGATAGTCTAGCCACCATTACCATTTCAAAATTGACTTACATATCAACAAATAAATTTTCATTTGAGAAACCATGAAATCTTTGTAAGTGAAGAGCATAGACTTTGAGGAACATTAATTATATACCTATGATCAATCTTTTTATGTTATAATAATGTTATTTTTTAAGTTGTAATTGTTAATGTATACTTATATAAATTATTAATTTTGTATGATTTATAAGCGCTGGGCAACACATCCTTTGATACACCTTCCATCAAACTACTTGTCATTGTCAAAAGCAGTGTATGGCAGCGAAAGTTTTTTAAAGTACTTTGTTTTAAAAATACTAAACATCTCAATTTCTTTCGCGTAATGAAATAACAATCAAATAAAGTGGAATTTATGCCCATTTAATTAAAGTACTGTACATTGGTGCTGTATTAAATAATCAAGGGTTTCATGGTTATCAAAGTAGAAGAAATGTTCAGTTTTTCTTGATTCCTTCAAAGATTGCCTTATCTGCAAATTCAAGAGAAGTAACATCAGCACATTCTTGTACAGGCATTCACTAACTGGTTTGTTTAAAATAATTCTCTTTCGTTTTGCGCTCTAGGAATTCGAATATATCCTACATCAACTTGGTACAGATATTTTCTTAACTCATAGAATTGTCACGAAAATATCTTAGAAACTGTATTACAGCAAATAAATAAGTAGATATTAATTGACATAGACGCTCAAACAAATTAATAAGACATTCTTTTATTTACAATCAACATATCAAAAATGTCTTCAAAAACATTAGTTGAAGTGGTAAAATTTCAGAATGTTATTTTAAAGGTTCAATATCTCCTTATTATTTCAGTATCATTTGAGATTACACTTTAGTATGAAGTGATATTTATTTATTTATTTGCTATAGTATATTTTCGGCATGTTGTGGTGAATATCCTAGTAGACAAATACCATATTAATCTGCAATTACTCTGACCATTTTAACCACTTATTGTGATATCTTCAGCTGTTCCTCTATAAACAAGATTTCATAAGTGTAAAGTTTGATTTAATTTGGATATTGGATAAAATTTTTTTAATTGTAAATTTTTAAAAAGACAGTCTATATTTAATATAGTATGTATGTATTATTAAATTAATTTATTGTATACATAATTAATATGTTTCTACTCTGAAGCAGTAGCTTGTTTACATCTGCATTTTTGATTTTTAGAAGCAATGTACTATATGATAATATAATCTAATCAATCTGGTATGTTAAGTAAATTATATGGACCCTTTATTTTCTAAGTGGTGCTAGTTCATTTTCCTTTATCTGAGAAAAGTAAAGGTTAACTTATCAGTAATGATGCATTTTGGTTTATTGTGTAATTTTAAATTGTCCAAAACATGAGATATTTTTTAATAAATTAAACATGGAGTTGTTATAAATAAAAATTTGTATTAAATTAAGTATGAATTATACATCCTATTTTTTTCAGGGACCAGAGTGTCAGATTGTGCAACAGTGGGTGGCGGTGCGCTTGCGGTGATGCAGCCATGGCGTCGCGTCGTGTGACGCGCAAGTGGGAAGTGTTCGCAGGTCGCAATCGTTTCTGGTGCGACGGACGCCTGATGACCGCGCCGCAGCCCGGAGTGTTCGTATTGACGCTCGCGCTGATCTGCGGCACGTGCGCGCTGCACTTCGCGTTCGATTGTCCATTTTTGGCGGCGAGAGTATCGGGCGCGGTGCCGGCGCTGGGAGCCGCGTTGTGCGGGGCGACGCTCGCGGCTCTTCTCCGAACGGCGCTCAGCGACCCGGGCATTATACCGCGCGCTGCACCGGCCGAGGCGGCTGCGCTGGAACCGCCTGAGACCGGGCGGCCGCCGCCCCGTGCGCGTGAGGTGTTGGTCCGCGGCCGCCCCGTCAAACTCAAATACTGTTTCACTTGCAAAATGTTCCGTCCGCCGCGCGCTTCTCACTGTTCTCTCTGCGATAACTGTGTCGACCGTTTCGACCACCACTGTCCGTGGGTAGGAAACTGCGTCGGCAAGCGCAACTACCGCTACTTCTATGCGTTCGTGGTATCACTCTCATTCTTGGCCGTGTTCGTGTTCGCATGCGCGGTGGCGCATTTGGCGCTGTTGGCCCGGAGCATCGGCCTGGGCGCTGCTTTGCGCGCCTCTCCTGCCTCTGCGCTGGTCGCCGCCGTGTGCTTTCTCTCCGTATGGTCGGTGCTTGGGCTCGCGGGCTTTCACACTTATCTTGCTTCTACGGATCAAACCACCAATGAAGATGTAAGCTTTTTATCCTTAATCTAAAACTTGTTTATAAATAGTAATCTAAAATTATAGTTAAAACCTATGGCAATTATTTTTGCTTATATTTTTCTAAATTCTTCTCGCCCATGCTCTTGTTGGTGTACATGAATTCATTACCGACACTAAGTACCAGTCTTGGTTAGTCATTGATAGTCTTTGCTTTGGTTTGGAATGATTATCTTCAATAGATGTTTTGTCTGGTAATAAACTAAACAATAATACGGATGAGGCGTTCACCCGATAGTAAATAATTTACTCTCCCTAACAATGTTCATCCCATAACGATTTTTTTTTAACCTTACTTTTATTGAGGCTTTAGTTCACTTGGTGTGACTATGCCAGCCTCATGAGTGATCCCAAGATCTCAAGACTCGTTTGCTACCTTAGTAATTTCATTGGATGTAACTCCCTTCAAATTGGAACTAGAAATGAGGAGCTGCTGCAATACAGATCTGGACAGCTTTACGTAACAAAGAACTGAGACCTGTGAATTTTCTTTTTTTTTTAACATGATGGATTAGTCTGCTTACGGTAGATGTCTACCATACTTAACTTATTGACTTGAGAATTCATTTTGATTGATGACTTTAGTTTAACTTCTCCTGAGTTTCCCGTTTATCTCGATGTATGTCGGTACAGAGAGTGCAGATGCTGTCTTGAAATTTCAAGAATGAGAAAGGGACTTCCTAATTTTTCGTTATATGTTATATTGCAATTATTGATTTACCTTGTTATGTTATAATATATTTATGGTATATTTTGATGTTAGAAGTATTTAGTAATCCGTTATTATATGCAATTTATTGTGTTCTTCAGATCAAGGGATCGTTTTCGAGCCGAGGCGGCGTGTCGAACCCAAACCCATACTCGCGCGGCAACGCGTGCGTCAACTGCTGGCACGTGCTCTGCGGCCCGCTCGCGCCCAGCCTCATTGACCGGTTAGTACTTCTCCACACATCACCTTCCTCCGGTATTAATTGCACCGAATTGCACACTTGCCTATTTATATTTACATTTTCAACATACTTTTTTCAAAATTAATTTTTGTACTGAAATGTGTCATATTTAAAAGCGCCTAAGGGGTAAAATTGCATCAATAATCTCCTTATAGTTCCCAAGTATGTTATCCAACTAACTGTAGATGAGAATACACCAGATAGATTCCACTGCAGCCTCTCTGGTTTTGGGTATGTAACGAAAAATATAATTTTCTGAGATCTTTAATTTAAAAATTCTATCATGTTCCGTTCATAGTCACAGATCGCTGCTTACACTATGGATGTTTATTTAATCTGTGGTAAACTTGAAAACCATAACGTCAAAGTACGGCCATGGGAAGGCATTTTATTGTAACATAAATGTACACGACGCATTAAGCGAAATCCTCGTGTCGCGCTAAACTTGAATGGAACGGTGTGTTGGTGGACTATATGAACTACGTTAAAGCACTGAAAAGTGCTATAGACTGTTCTCAAATTACTCTCGAAATAATACTCAGCTTCAGTATCTTGAGAGCCACACGCCTGTTGCCTAAATTATCTGTTGCCTGTTGTATTAAAATGTCTCTTCTATTTCAATATCACCACATCAGTAAGTTAGGTCCAGTCATGATACTCACCCCCCGGAGACTATAATTCTTCCGGGAGCTTCTAGTTAACTATTGCTGCCGGACTGGCTGACCGATGACTAACTCGCGCTTTGTGCCCTTCTTTTACAGCGTCTCGCCTGACCTTTATGCGCCCTTGATTCCCTCTGCCCCCCCCCCTCCCCTCCCCGATGGCGAGGCGAGTTTTTGCAGCATTTGCTTAGCAGTATGGTTTCCCATTTATTTGTGACATATACAGTACAATACTATAGGATATCTTGTTTACATTTACACTCAGTAACTATTGATATTATAAATAAAACACGTAAATTAAGGGTTTCGACGGTGTCGCTACATCAAAGCAAGCACCTGATTGGTCGAATCAAGCACTATTTTCGATTTCGAATTCCCGCTAGTTGCGACATCGCTGGTTACTTATACTTTGGAGTCGCCTGTGCTGCCCTCTATGGCACTCGCTCATGACAGTAATAATAATTAATAGCTATACATATTGGCGGTACAACGTAATACAGACAGTTGTGCTACCGCAGATTTCCCGTACAAAATGAAAGTTTATCCGTAAAGATTCTGAGTGTTTCTTAGTGGCGCCATCTTAAGTGTAAAAAGATAACTTTTTTTAACATATCTACTCACACACTCATTGATAATACTATCACTATCTGTCCTGCACAATAAAAATTATTGACATTTGTGATTTTGGAATCGACAATGTGATTAATAACATTAAATGTTGTTCCTGCTCTAAAAGAGGAGAAACTCAGTTTTGTTTGATTGACTATGTCGTCCAAATCATTACAATAAACTATCTTATAGTTATATTATCCTAATGATTGGCAAATTGTTATGGAGGAGTGTATCATTTATTATCAGGTGATCGTCTCCTTGCAGATTAAAATAAATGTATCAGTAATCTGAACTAAAAGTTTTGCGGGAATACATTGTTATTCTGTGACGCAGGTCACTCGTAATTTAGAGTTAAAATATAAAATCAAAAGGGAGTTTTCGTTGCTTTGAGTTGCGCTATCAGCGATCGAAACAGCATACATACAACAGTTGTCTTAACGTCGACTGCAAAATTGTTTCTAAGTTATTTGAAGCGTTGTATAGAAAGTAGTGGAGAAATTGCCGATGCGCTAATGGCGTGACGCTGTATGCACTGCGCAGGCGCGGAATCGTGAGTGCGGAGGGGGAGCTGCCTGCAGGGTTTGTGCAGGCATCGGTGGCCGCGTGTCCACCGCCTGCGCCCGGTCCCGCGGCGCCGCATCTCGCCCCAGCCGCTTTTATCACCGTGCAGCACGACGGTAAGTACACCTCGCGTCGTAGTACCCATGTCTCTTCGTATAATAAGTACTCGCTACCGCGTGGTAGCGTGTAGTGCCGCGCGCTAATGTTGGCCTCTGTGTTGCACGCGGGCGGTGCACGGCGCAGGGTGCGAGCCGTCGCCGCGCCACGCGTACATGAACCACAGTTTGGACCTCGACCCGGTGCCACTGCAGGGTATGTACCTACGTATTGTTGTACATCTTAAAACATTAACGATTACTTTTTTATTATAGATTATGAATTTCAATTGTTTGTAATACATATGTTTTTGTATGAATGCAGAGATATGTATCGGCGGCGGGCGCGGCGGCGCAGTGGCCGGCGGGCCCGGCAGCGGCGCACTGAGCGCGTCGCGGCTGCGCCTGCTGCATGATACCACCATGATCGACGCGGCGCTCGACCTGGACGAGCCAGAGCCTTTGCCTCACGTGCACACGCACGCGCTGCACGTCCCACACGCGCCTCGCACGACGGCCGCGCTCGCAGCGCTATGACGTCACGCCCCGTTCGAATAACGCTGCGACCCACAAAGGAACACTTGTCCCGGTGCTTTGTGCGATTTAAAGTCCCGGTGTGCGCGTGGTCAGGACCTTCAGTGAAAAGAATGTGATCGTCCGCGATGTGAATACCGTCAATGTCTTCCTTCGAATGAAACTTGTACATGAAAAAAACTTAAAAAGAAGCTATTCATAATTTGTAAATATTTTTTAATAAATGTAATTTATTGCTTACTTGATGTAAACAAATAAAATGAATGTATTTCGAGTCCGCGAAGAATCAAAAATATACTTTAAGTGTTGTAATTAAATAAAGTGAAATTCTGTTACTATGAAAGTGTGTTAATCCATAACGGTTGAATTGATCGCAGCAAATCTTTAAGTAGTCGCCCTGCTATATATATGTATATATCGGAGTAACCACGATGGTAGTAATAGAAGACCAGATTTGTTTTACAAATGGTTTATTCTTGATTCACAATAATATTTAGCGTAACAATTTGTTTACACTTATTTGTCTCAGTAACAGGTAACAGTGATTGTCAACCATGTGACATAACTCTTACTAAAATAATGAATCTATGGTAATGTTATTCGTTCGAGAGGTAACAAGCGAATTGCCACTATGCGCCCTCGGGCCGTCTTTTATAGGACCACGGAACCGATGGTTCTTAGTACTAATCCATAGGAAGCACTTTTATTGCTCTGCTCCCGTGTATAGTTTTTTATGATGCAGCAATGATGATGCGTCATACTCGAATTCTCATTTAAATTCTATTTTTAACGGATTTGGATTTCTAGGTGTTGATTTCACCATTATTGATGCTTTCAAATAGTTAAAGCACCAATAAGGCAACGCGCTCTCCTATTTCAAAATTGCGATGTCGAACGTTAGTTTATCGGTTAACCTTAATAAGTAACAATCATAGAATCCCTCTCAAACAGAGGTGCTGATAGATTTGGGTTAAGTGGACCCGGCTGGTGTTCTTGCTTCGTTGCTTGCCGCATTCTTGCGCTCCTCCCGATATATATATTGAAAGCCAAAAAAACAAAGAAAAACAATGTATGAAGAAGTTAGCAAGTAGATTTGTGCTTGAAAATGTTGTTGGAAAAGGTATGAATGAATGTATGTATGTATGTAGGACTAGATAAAACATTTGAAACAGAGAGAGAGAGAGAGAGAGCTTTGAAATAGTTAAACAAATTTTTTTTTTATAAATACTCAAGAACAAGTTATGAAAGATAACTTAATAGCAACCAAGAACAATATTTATTACAAGAAAGTCAAGAAAAAAGAAAAAATAATCCTGTGTGTGTAAATGTACATGCAACACTAGGTCACATAGGAATGAAACTAATGCAAAGGATGATAAGTTCGAGGTATGTAGGAATATTGTTATTAATTACTTTAATTAAGTAATTTAGTCCTTCGTTTTGTAGATTAATTTGGAAGGACATCGAAAGACATAAGAAAACTCACTTCTTTACTAACCAATAGACACCAGTGCAGATAACACACATAGCTAACTATACTATTTAATAAACACTACGCACACTACACACTTCTCAGTTCACTACTCTTTCCATAGTACGCTACTCTTGTCACAATTCACCTGACCTTCGCAGTGTCCGACAGACCTTTGTACCGTACTACACTTTTACGAAGTCGAGCGAAGCCCCCGAGCCTGATTAAAAAGGAAAAAACTAGATGAACAAAGAACAGGATGCTTAAAAATTATAGATAGAATATCAAACTGAATTTATAAGATAAATACAAACCATAAGAAATCAGAATCAAATTTTTTTCATGTCTCCAAACTGACTCCAGTCCCTGCGCTTGAAGACCACGAAGAAAAGTGTGGCTGTGTTGCTATATCTGCTCTGGAAGGGGGAGATGTAAAGAAAAATATGTTTTTCATAGATCTCTAATTTAATTATTCCATCAAGCTTTGTTCATAGTCACAAATCGCGACTTACACTATGGATGTTTATTGAATTTGTGAACTAGACAATCAGAAGTCAAAAGTGCATGCAATGCAAGTCTTTCAAATCATTACAATAAATTTACATTGATTACATTTTTAGATTCCTTTGATGCTGCCGAACTCTTTGTAAAAGCCGCCGGGGCGCGACGCAACGGACAGAAATATATTCAATATTATTTTATAATTTTTTTAGATATTTGCCACAACCAATCACAACAAAGGATTGATTTTTTATGAAAGATATCGGATAACATCGGTTTTTTGAAGTTTTTTTTAATACGTTAGATTATGTGGAGAGAAGGACTTAGACGGCTACCAACTCGAAAGCAATGTAGACATCCCTCAATTTCTATCCAGTCATGGAATCACAGTAACTAAAATCTTTATTAATCTAGTTAATTATTATTTAATAATAATAAATCGATATTAAAAAAAAAACAATTGTTGTCACCGCCCCATCACAATACTGTAGGAATTATTTATTAATCATTACGATGTGTGGATAATTTGGATTGTCATCAAAAGACATGAGAAAACTAAGTCCATTATTTACCAATAGTCATCAATACAGATAACATACATATCTAACTTTACTGTTTAATATATGCAACGCACACTTCACACACCTCCCAGTTCGCTACTCCCTACACAATATGCTACTCTCGACAATTCTCCCCACACCATCCTTCGCACCGTACCACACTATTACGAAGTCGAGCGGAGCCCTCGAGTCTCTATGACGCGACTTAATTCGCTGACAGTCACTCGGCGAACTGACCTGCCCTTAGCCCAAAACGTTACGTATTATACACGCACACTAAAAGCATTCCTTCTCACACACACATCATATATCTGCTGTGACTCTCTGCGGCAAACGGCGAAGAATTTAATAAAATGATATTTAAAATATCAATTCTCGGAACGGAGCGGCGCGGCGGCTTTTCCAAAGCGTTCGGCGGCGTCGAAGCGATTTCAAAATACATTAATCACTATTAAAACTAACAGACGCGTGAATAGTTGCGGGACATTGGTCAAGGACAACGTTGTAGAGACAAAAATTTCTTTTACGTATTTAAATTATTTTCACTATCGTACAATACGTAGTCGAATCGATATACGAATCATCGCAGAGATACTATCAATACGCGAACAAATAATTTTGACGAGTCCTACACCTACTCAGTATGCACGGCGGAGAGGCATGCGTGATGTCTCGCGTTGGCACCGACTGGTGGCGGACGCGCCGCATTTGTGCGCGCTAATACAATGTTGTGCGCGAGTTAGGAGATGGGCGACGGCAAATTTTTTTTTTTTGTTATAAATAAGTACATATTGTCTGAAGAACAGATGTAAATTGAATAACTTATTCTACCTATGTTATGACTTTATATAATACAAGGTTTGTATGTGTGGTTATAATAAAGGAGACTTAGGTTTCGTATGAAAGCGTCTTTGTTAATCGAATCGTTTACATTAAAGTGCTAATAGGCGTGAAATTTCTAATGTAGTAATTCAAGAGAAAGCGTGACAGTTATTTGGTAGACGGTTTCGAATTACAATAAAAGTGTGCGGGACCCAGACTCGGGATGTTAGGTTAGGTGTTAGGTGTTAGGTGTTAGGTGTTAGGTGTTAGGTTAGGTTAGGTTAGGTTAGGTTAGGTTAGGTTAGGTTAGGATTGGTAAGGTTAGGTTAGGTTAG
>DWIB01000105.1:0-15539 GCA_018248155.1 Cressida cressida
AGGTCGGATGTATTGTGAAGAGAGAACTTGAGAGCATTGAGGAGTAATTAGAGAGAAGTGTGGGTGAGTTGCTGAGTTGATTTTAGAGGAGTAATCAGAGAGGAGTTAGAGTAAACCGTCTTGAGAAGCGAAGGCCGACTGAGCCGTGAGGAGAAACGGTCTGAGGAGACAGAGTTGTGTTTAGAGTTTATTGAGTTATAGAGTAACATGTAATGATGATGATGTTATTTTGAATTTGGAAATAAATAAGTGGGTTTCTTACAAATCTTTCAACAACCATCCAAGCAGTCTACACACTGTAGGAATAAATTATAATTGAAAACAACAACAACATATAAGATAATAATAATTAATTATAAATAATAATATCCTACATTAGCAACCGCCGTATATACTTTGTTTAGTATCTCTCTTAACAGTCTCCGGTGACAAAGACCTACTAACAATATAGGCTATTTATTGTACATCCATATACCTACGAATTACTTAGAATAATTCAACGACTTTTTACATTAAGATTTCTTCGAATATCTCCACGTAGGACAGATAGTGCACGTGTTGTCCTAATATATATAAAATACCTATTCAATTATTTTATATATAATAACCAGATTTCAATTGTGTGTGTTGTATGTGTGTATCATCGATTATCTTTACGGGTATATTTTTCAAGAGATATATGTATTTCTATAAATAAAAAACATATGAAATATCATTAACAAAATTGTACACGGTTGACATACGTTAACAATACGGCCACCAAACGTAAAATAGATTTTAGGTTAGTTTTCATTTTTTCTTTTAATTTTACTGTAATACATATTAGACCCACATTTACTGTGTATGTTATTTATAACCTTTCGTCACACATTAATATTACTATGCTTTTACTCAAACTAATTCTCTTTTTGAAGAGACAAAAATTCCAACAACACGGATGCTGATCAAATATTGTTAAGAAATATTTCAGTCTGAGTATTTTAATATAAATTTGTCGAATAACCATTTAGTGTTAGTGTTACTATTAGCCTAATAGTCAGGCACGGTCAGTGTTTGAATGGGTGCCCGACTGGGAACACCGCGTGACCTTTATTTTTGGCACCCCGAGTCGGTCATCACGAAGAAAGGAGACTACTACCCTTCGATTAGTTCACACCTTTCTCAATTACAGAAAAAAAACGACGAGGAATGGAAACAGCTCATGTTGAATTATATACAACAAGGTTTGGACTTTTACCAGTGACAGGTGTTGAAAGATACAGTGTAGAAGTTAAAAATGTAGAAGGGACGTCGTTCTCATAACTGACGGTACGCTACCGCGCAACACGTGGCCGCGAGGCGTGGTATGGTACCCTACCGTGGTATGGTGGTATAATCAGGACCTTTCCGAGCCCCAACAACGAGGTTCGCGTAGCGGATGTGCGTACACGGGCCGGCATACTACGAAAACCGACAAAAAAGCTGGTGATACTGCCAGTGGAGACACAACCTGCAGAGGGAAAAATTACTGCGCCGCGCCTGCCAGAAGACAATTGCAACGCACGGCAGGAGTAATGTGCAGGACAGATGGTGATAGAACTAGGGATAAGTTTTTTAATAGATTAATAGTTGTAGGTTGAATAAATCGCGGTAAAACAATTGTCTGTATTACGTTGTACCGCCGATATGTATAGCTATTAAGCGTTATTATTTGTGTTATAAGCGAGTGCTATAGAGAGCAGCACAGGATGTTGATATTGGTTATATGACGGTGCTGCAGATCTTGTCGACGAGTTTTGTATTGTTATAACGTTGATATTATTTTGAACGCTGTTCGCTTAAAATCTATTACACATCACTTTACAATCCTGAAATCCAGATTCGCTTCTGGATGATTCTCTCGTACAGCTTTCTCAAGTTGCTGAAAAAAAAATGTGGGGCGATAATTTGAGATGTTCCCAGGCTTCCGGAGCTTCGGGATCCCCGTGACTGTGGTTTTCATCCAGGTGTCCGTGAGAAGGGCGTTGAATAGTCGCGAGCAAGTAGACTAAGTACGACGGGAGACATTTCAGCACTTTGTTGGAGATGCCGCCGTGTCCCGGGGCAGATTTTGTCTTGAAGCCTCGGATGGTTGTAACGACTTCTGGCACTGTTATTGGGTCGAAAGAAAGATCTTCTGGCGGAAGGGTGGATCTGCGAGAGACCTCTTCCTTTCCATTGGAATAATCCTGGTGACCACCCTTATGTGTTTTTGCTCAGTTTGAGCTCCCTTGGTTACCACGTGGATGAGGATGCGTTGCGCTGTGTTTTACGCTTTGGGGCAGTTCATTTATTTGGCGTTACACCAATTGGATACTTTGCTTCAAGCTGCCTTGTCTTAGAGCACTATCGGTGGTTGAGATTTGGACCCCTTGACAGGTGCGGCTACTTCGGTGATCGTAGGCTTTTCAGCCGAGCACGTGGCCTTTTTTGCTAACGCTGGGGCGAGAGTCTTATTGGACGGCGAGTTCCTTGGTGAAGCACGTCTGCGCTTGTGGGTGACAAGGATGAAACTCTCGTTACCTTTTTTTGTCGAACGATGGTCGGTCCGACGAATTTTCGACCTGCATGTCGGAGGAGGTAGCCTGCGGAAGCCGTGCTTCCAGTGTAGCTACCGTAGTTCGATAAGGATCTTAAGTTTTTGTTTGCTTTTGCTGTTGAGCAAGTAGATAACTATCACCGCGCACGTGGTGGTTTTCACCGCTATAGTGGCGCCAGAGTTTTACCCCAGGTGTGATCACGATAACGGTCGCAAGGGTGTGGGTGAGCTCAGCGGACGCGTGAGGCTCATATTAACGATCAGTCTCGACTCTGGAGGGCAATACAGGCGACTACAAGGGGTATATGTAACTGGCGATGTCGCAACTAGCGGGTAATTAAAACTGACAACAGCGCCTTATTCAACCAATCATGTGCCTGCTCCGTTGATGTAGCGACACCATCGGAATCCTTTCTTTTTATGTAATAACTGTCTCATCAATAGTCGCAGTCATATGAATATGTATTAAGTAGCATTTCGGTATTAAGATGGTGTACAACATACTCTTGAAAATTGTTAATTTACTTTCAAGATATATGTGCCTATTTATATTCGAAGATGGGCATATTTTATTTGAATAGAGAGCCGTTAACTAGACTCATTAACTTTTATTAATTAATGTAAGTGTTTAAAAAATAGCCAATAATTTAAAACTGTACAGGTTTGAGTCGTATAGCTACCAAGTTAAAATACTGGTTACTTGGGGATTGAATTTATCGAGTTCATTTTAGTTTTGTGTCGTAAAACGACGTAGAATCGATGGGGAGTTTGCGAGGGGTTGCAGGGGGCTTGAGAGGGGTTGTGCGCGCGCTGCTCCCTCCGCAGTATTTCCACAACCGTACAAGAGAGTGTCTCAAAATTTCGTAACCACTCTGGCTTCTTTTGGTAAATTCATTCAAAATTCATTTGCATTGAGAATTGGAATTACAAATAAGTTAAGCAATGCGGTAAGTAGACAAGTTAATTATTTATTGGATTTTTAAGTTAATTTCAATATGCGTTACATAGTTTACATTAATTATAATAAGTATAACAAATACAAAGTTGCCGCGTTATGCCAGTGAAATCATTTTTTTAAGATTGCTATATTTAGAAAAATTAAATCTTAAAACCACAAATTTCCAGATAACTACAATAAATTTTAAGTTTAAATTGAAATTCTAAATGATTTTATATTACGCTGGTTGTATAATTGATTTTTACCTATATGCTATGTACTGAACCAATTTTATTATTAAATTTATTACATTGATGTAGCGATTTATTATTCACTGTCGTCTACTTTAACGCTTTTTAATTTCATTTTTATTCTAATGGAAATGTTTCTAGCAACGTTGTGCTGTATTTATGTTTTTTTATAATTTTTTTATACAACAAATAATAGTTTATCAAAGAGATACATCAATGCTAAGATAGATTTCGTTTGGACGACAGATGTAACCTCAAATGTGTTTTCATTTATATTTTTGACTGGACTAATATTACATAAGTTAACTGATGTTAAATCACTTGAAACAATGAAGTTACAGATACAATAAAATAACGTATTAAAGTTTAGACCCTATTAAAAAGATTATAGTAAAACTTCCTTGTTTTGAAATTGATAATGAAGTTTTGTAATATTTGTTATAATTCTGTTGTGCTTTGGATGAATACATTTTATTTTTGCGTTTAATAACTGTTGATGTAATTACAAAATGGAGTACGTGTGCTAAACGTAGTATTGATTGGAAACGTATTATCTACGTATGTATATAAATTGTATACCTGTAAACTGATTAATTACTTAGAGCTAATCTTTTACCGTCTTTGGCTTCTTAACAACGCCGTCACAACAGTGTATTAATAAAATGCACCCCCAAAAAAAAAATACTTTAAAATTGTCTTTTACTGATAAGCGTTGTAACGAATAACGAATGTTTTGCTTATCTGCCTGCCTATATATATACGAACACTGATATACGACTTAACCGCTATCACAACAGTACTTAAACCATAATGTATTGACTTTCTTTTTACAATAATAACTAGCTACAACGCCCTCTATCCGTAACACGGTAATGTTTTTACACACCTGTTTACGGCAGAAATGACAGCTGGTATGGCTCCCAGGAACAGAGATCTATAATAAGTAAAGGTTTAAAGTAAATTTCATGTTTTATATAAACGTGTCCATAACATGGATGATGTCTTATTGAATAGTAACGGTTGCTACTTAAATCATGGGATAGGCAAATAAAAACAAATACGTATTTGTAATCGAAAATGGCTTTATTGTTTTTTTTAAATATTCTCCCTTAAGATCAAAGCACTTTTTCCATTCTGACTGAAAGACCTCCAAAACATGTGATTTGAACGCATTAACCTTTTATTCGGGTGTCGAAAAACGGTGTCGAGTAAATAAAGTGTGAATTAGTTTTATTATAAACTGCTACTATTGTGTTACGGTTTGTATTCACTTGTGTTAGGTCTCTGTTGATGGAAACGGATTGGGAAATTGGTCAGGAGAGCTATTGCAACATGAGTAACGACACTTAACATTTTATGATCATAGACAACGAGTACAATATGACGTCACATTACAATCTAAAATGTAAAAATCTGTATAACTATATTAAAGCTTTATATGGTAAAGAGCGTTTAGTAAAAAGAAACCAAATTACAACATTTTGATCGCAAGAATAGATCGTGTAACAAAAAGAAAACTATAATACATGGGTTGTAGAGGCTGAAGGAGTCCAAGAGCAGCTGGAACAGAAGGTAACATCGAGCCAGCTTGGAACTCATTTTAATTATCTCATGCTCTATATTCAAGCTTAACAAAATTAAAAATGCCAATCTGCAAAAGCTGTTTGGAGTAACCTACAAGATATTTATTCAAACAAAGTTCCTGCTCGTAAAGCCTTTTTTACTGTAACAACGAATCTTAACTAAATTATATGGACATGAAATACAGTCACCTCAACAAATTAATGGATATAAGTAACATACTGGCAGACATAATGATAATTATTAACAAAGAGCGTTTAACGATGTTAATGTTATACAGCCAGCAAGAATACGAGAAATTCAGAGTCGAGATGTTCTTCCTAAGCCTGAAGAGCTGAAAATTAAAATCCTAGAAGAAAACGAAGTCCGCTATAATTACAACATAACCATTGACCAAAAACCTGGGTTCTCTATTGAACAAGAAGCTTTATATGATTGTAAACGAAGAGGTAATATTTTTTAACACGAGCTGAGTTTCTGTGGACTTAAGTATTTTATATGCAGGTGTCTTATTTACGATTTTTTTTTATTGCCAGCACGTACTCAGTATTTTTAAAAATTTGGAAAGCCAAAATATTTTAGCTCGGAAAATTAGAAACTCTGCCTTTGATTGTAATACAGTATTTAGAATTATTATATACTTTCAATGAGCTTTCGCTTATGTTCAATTTGTGAACAAGTGCCGCTGTTATTTATAAAACTTAGACTACATTTACTAACTGAAGTAAAGTTGTTTCTTCTTTCAAAGTAAGCTTAATATGCTGTTCGATAAATATTTTAATGACTACAAATTTGCAGTACAAAAATGTTACAAAACTTCGAAGATTTTTGTCACATGAATTATATTTAAGACAAATGGAAAACCAAAAAACACTTGTGAAATTTTGCTTCGAAGACACGAAAGAGTGTCTTCAGTTTTGCATCGAATTGTCACTGGTGACCAAAAATGGATTTACTTTAAGAAGTCTTAAAGGAAATGACAGAGGTTTATTCAGGTCAACCATAAACATCGACTGCGAAAATATATTGATTCAGTAAGAAGGCAATGCTCTGTATTTGGTGGGATCATAAGGATATCATGAGGTTCTAAAACCTTGTGAAACTGGTAAATATTAATCGCTACAGACAATAAATGATTAATTTGAACCGTGCATTGATCGAAAAACAACCAGAATAGGCCAGACACGACTAAATAATTTTGTTATATGACAATGCCCCTGCACACACACAAAGCAAAATTGGTTCAAAATACAATCAAAGCACTTTGTCGGGAGCTGCTTTCCCACTCGCCGCATTCACTAGAGTTGGGCCGTTTACCATTTATTTCCATCGATGGGACACACATTGGCGGAACAGCAATTTGATTCCTACGCAGAATTCGGAAATTGGGTGTCTGACTGGTTTGCTTCAAAACATTTCTATTGTCAGCGCATCCATAAATTGTCAGAAAGGTGTTCAAAATATATCAACACCAATGGACAATACTTTAAATATTTTTTTTTAGTTTTCATTCTAAATGTTTCATTTTACCAAAAAAAAAATACTCATTTCATACCGGTACATCGTAATGTAGTGTGTATAAGTTATTTGTGTGTAGACATGCCCGCCAAGATGACAAGCGTCAAAAATACGATCAGCGGTGCTGACGTCAGCGTCTCCGACACCACAATGGCTACCATCGAATCTCTCACCCAAGCAGCAGTTATAGCAGTCATGGGAATTGCCATTGTCGTCTCCAATCTTCTCATTATCGCTGCTTTTCTGAACTTCAAAGGTAATAATCAACGATACTAAATTTATTTCATAAAACAATATTAAGATATCTCGGTAAATTTATAGCTAAATAATTAATTTTATTCCACCAGACCTACCTGTTCTTTGTTAAGACACCAGTCGAGTTGTTCCTTTCATGTAGCTAGAGAATCGTCAGTTGGGAATTAGCGATACCTACTCAAATATACTAACAATTTTCCATACCTAATCGGACTGGGGTTTTATACAGTTACAAAAGTTGTCCCCGTGTGAACTGCCGTGGTACTGTAACAAGGTGTACAAACTTTCTTACACTAGAAGAACCGCCTAAAGTTCAACTTTAGGCGGTTCTTCTACTTTCGATGATGTTAGGAGCTTAGGTAAATAGGTTCCTTCGCATTGAATAAACACGCCTGTGTTCTTTTGGGATTGAATTATTATGCAAGGAGATAAGCCAGAGGTCATAATTAGGTGGAAAATAAATCTTTACAGAATTGAATAAACAGTAGTCGAGTGGTTAACGGGTAGAAAACTTCTACACTCTAATTTTCAAGATCTGTCGCTAGTAAAAAACCAAACAGCTGGAGTTAGGAGGGTGGCAAAGGCAAATGGGTTTTTATAAACAAGTACATGTTTTGTAAAGGACAGTTGTTTATTGACTCACTTGTATTACCTATACTATGTCTTTATATAATACAATGTTTGTATGTGTGCTTACAATAAAGAAGCTTTAAGATTCGTATGAAAGCGACTTTGTTAATAGTATTTGTTTATGTTAACTATGCGAGGGTTCGAGTATTAATTGCTGTCTGGTGTGCGGGGTCATATCGCTGAAGTGGTTCTCTGGGCGTGCAGGTTACATAACTGTAGTTGTATGTAATTCAACATCAAGCACTGAGTGCTTCATTGAACAGGGACTGCTGTGGCATACTTGATGCTATTAAGTCATGTCTTAATCACTGCATATGTTAACGTAATTTAAAATTAATTACAGGTTTGTCCAGGGAAGTGATCAACTACTACTTGCTCTCGTTAGCGGTCGCCGATCTTCTCTGGGGGCTTTTCGTAGTCCCCCTGTCCGTCTATCCAGCTATCACGGGCCACTGGATGTTTGGTGACCTCATGTGCCGCCTAACCGGCTATATAGAGGTCACACTCTGGTCCGTCTCAGTCTACACATTTATGTGGATATCTGTGGATCGCTATCTAGCGGTCCGAAAACCTCTCCGATATGAGACGGTTAGTGCGACGGTAGTTATCTTTTTCAATATTTCTTTAATTAGAATATCGCCTACTGTGCGTCTCGTCAAACTGCGGCAGTTCTCTGGTTCTTAAGAGGTTAATACATTTCCTACGATACATTTAGATGACTAGAATATCAAGTACCGCTAACATAACATATCCATCATTGATACATACATCATTGAGAACCAGAATGCTAAGTAGAAGGTAGAAATTGTTTAAGCTTTGTGTTGTCTCTGCTCATATTTCACATTATATGCAATTAAGCAAAACATATACAATTGGTATATTTAACAAACTTACAAATAATGTAAGGTACAATTTTTTTTTAATATCGAGTAACGGCTACACAAAGTTTACACATTTAAATGTTTATTATATAACTTTATAATATTTATTCAACATACTATTTTTGTAGACAACAACATATGTTTAAATGACTGGGAGTTAAAATTTGGTTTACATGTTGTTAAATAAAGCAGTTAGATCTAGAAAAACTCAGTGCTTAGTACATTACACCTTAGACCCACATGATCTAAAACATGATAATTACAATTAAACTTACAGTCTACGATAGTTTGGGACTACTAATTCAGCAATACCGAACTTTTTCTAGAACCATTGAGACAATTTTGAGAATTTTCGTCCAGTTATGTAATGTAAATTATTAAGAGAGAAGAAGAAAATACTTCTAAACTATTGCGCTTTATCAAGAACATTACATTTCAGTGGTACAGTAGTTAAGCACTAGTCTAGTAGTATTGTACTGAAACTATACATTTAAACTGATAAACAAATTTACTACTAATCAATGATATTTCTTCAACTTTATTGTATTGTTTATTCAACTATCACTTGAATAAATTAATTTTTATTCATATATACGATTTAAATGTGATTTCTTTGTATATTCTATCGAAATTATTCCATTTTCCACTATAACATAAAAGTATGTTAGTAAGTAATTTATTTCAGAATGTTTTTTATGCTTTTGTAATCTTTCTACAAATTAGATTTGTGTGTTTTATATGACTTTATTTAATTAAGAAAAGGATTATTCTTACAGGCTTATGTTTTATATTACAATATCCTATGCATGATCTTAATGTAATATATATTTACGTAAAATGGTTTTCACAACAATCACTATCTCATTAAAAAAAATTTAAGAATGCATGTTTCTAAATTCGTGTGTTTTTAAACCGGATAAATTAAATCAAAAATAATGTAAAACGGGAATTTGAAAGTTACGATACATTGAAGAATTGGCAAATGAATTTTGTTAAAAGAAAAACAGACGATTGATTAGTTGGCTTGCACGATCTTAGTCCCTTCTTTGAATTTGTTACCGGTTTGATAGACTCTTAACGCATGGTTATTATGGTCAGGTACAAACGCGTACGAGAAGCCAATGCTGGATGGTATTCACGTGGATTTCCGCTGCTATGTTGTGCTGCCCGCCTCTGCTTGGCTACAAAAAAGAAGCAAATTTCGATAAGGAAACTTACATCTGCATGCTGGATTGGGGCACAACTTATGCTTATACCGCCACGCTCGGTATCCTCGTGCTCGGCCCTAGCGTCATCTCTATAGTCTACAACTACTACTACATCTTCTCTATGAAGAGGAAGCTGAACAGCGGCGCTCCTATCCACGATAAAGAGTACGCGACTGCTTTGGCTGAAAACCTCTCTAATCCAAGCCACTGGATGAGCTTCGTACTCGTGTCTGCTTTCTGGTTATCATGGATACCATACATAAGTGTTAAATCTTACGAATATATAACAAGTCACGAAATCAAAGTGCCAATGTTGCATTTCGGAGTTGTTTGGTTGGGAATTCTGAATTCTTTCTGGAAAATTGTCATTCTCATTTCCTTTAGCCCACAGTTTCGATTAGCTTTAAGGATACTTTGCTTGACGGCTTGCTGCCGTACTAAGGGACGGCTTCAAGCTGAACTACTCGGAATGGATAATGACGATTAAAAGTAAAACTCTATTGATACATGATTATTTTATAGTAAATCAAACACAGCTGCCTGCATGCCTTAGTATTTTATAGATTTTTCTGTATACATATTATATTTATTAAAACCATGGGTTTGATTTTACATCATTAGTTATATGAAATTATAGTTCAAAGTCATATGTAATATTTTTATTGCGGTGGTGCTTAGACATAAGTTAGATCTTGTTGAGTGTTTAAAAAAAATATTTTATCCTTCCCTTTCTATGTAATTCTTAACGTACTTGTTTATATTATTACTTAAAACATCTAAGTTTATAAACGCGCATGTTTTCTTACTTTCAACCTTTGTATGTTTGAGATGAAGAAAGGTTGTAGCTATATGTTTAAAATACTTGATTCCGGATATCATTAAAGCAATCATGTTACTTCAACTTCTAAGTTATATATCATATATAATTATATCATACAAGTCGATATGTTACAGAAATAATCACATATGTTTTGTTAAAAACTGTGCTTTCAAAGATTGTTGTTAAAAGGTTCAAATTAGTTTACATGCATATAATAATTTATATTATTGATATACGTTGTTGTTGATAATAAAAATGTTTCCTAAAAACACTTGAAATAGTAATGTTAACTAGATCTTCAAATCCTTTTATTAATATTTATAACTATTCGCATTTGAATTGTAAACATTTGTTTTATACTTTTTATTCACAATTGTGACCTTTGAAAAATGTATGAAAAATGTGAATATTTTCTCTCTGGTACATAGACTGTTTATTTTAAATGTGGTGTAGTCCCAATTTTTTCAAAAAAAAATTATAATTTATTATTTGTGGTACAATTAAAACAAAGTTGCATAGTTATAGATATGTTAAACTTTAATTTTCTCGATGCAGAGAAAATGGACATACACCGCTTTCATAAGAAACAGTTAATATCTTACTTGTATAAGTTTGTCCTTTTCAAAAATCTGTATTAGTAACAATATTAAGTCGAGTTTATTAAAATTTAAAATATATGAAAAATTTATGCAACAGGCTGTTAATGCACTTCATAAACTTGACAGCTTAAGCTATTAAGTGATGCTTAAATAACAATGAAAAGAGCATAATCAATTGGAATTATTGTTTTACTTCAGTTTCTTTTTAACTTGAGTGTTTTAAATAGTTTCTTAACACTTAATAGTTTAATTATTGTTTCTCTTCGAGGAAGGTTTATAAAATTTTTAATAAAATTAAAAAAAAATTGTTAACACAATTTTAGAGCAAGCCTGGTTTAATAGGGAATTAGTAAAATTATGTTTTACTAACAATAGTATTATTGAAGTTATTATGGTTAATAATTATAACTTGTTTAGAGATGAATAACGGATTAGTTTACTTTAAACGGTTGTATTTGTGAGCTGAAGGTTTAATAATATTCGAAAGGATTCAGTAAAAATTTTATGGCCTCTGGTCTTTAGGTTTGTTCTATATAAATACATAATGGACATATATCTTAAAAATCTCGGCAAAATTAAGTTAAATAATTTAATTGCTTATAAACAGAAAGCCTTTATTTAAGGTTTAGATAAATACCTCGAACCGTTTTCTAAGAAACTAAGCAATAACCCGAACTGAATTTATATAACAATTAAAGTTTGAACAAAATCACATTAACATTAGTTTTAAAAATGGTTAAAAGCCAATTAATTAAACGTGCAGACATAATTCTAGGAAAAAAGTTTCGTTGAGTTAATTGATATGTCGTAAACCTAGAGCATTAACCGATTATGCTGGATATATTGGTTTATAAATAAATAGTTCGATCTAGAAACTAGATATTTTTAATAAAATACTATTTAAAATGTTGTTAATTAGCATGCTAGTTAATATTTTTAATTTTTAACTATATAATTTATATGTAAAGAAGTCTAATGTTCATAGATAAGATTGTGTTAAAAATGGAAAGTAGATAGATTTGTTACAGTCTTTCGAATTTAACGTCTCAATAAAAATAGTTTACAAATTTGTTTCTTTCACCCCTTGTCTTGGTGGTTTTTGCTAAAAATAAAAATAATAATGTATATGTAAACTTTAGCTCAGTTATATGACGTGAGGAATTTCACGAAGAAAAGAGAAGAAAAAAGGAGAATGATGATGATTTTCCACTAATTAACTAAACAATCTGAGCTGAACACACAGTCAGGAAACCGATTTATTTCGATAACAACGCCTTATTGAATAATTAACCTTATATTAACGTATAATATTATACGTAATTCGTGATGTAAATGTGTTCTTATCTAATAGGATAGTCACAAAGCAGAATCTATTACATATTACAGGAATTTGAAAATCGTTTAAGAGATATTATTAGAATCAAACTTAAATCCGTACTCTTTCAACGAAAACTCCTAAAATATTAAACACAACATACAATAAAAAACACAAAAAAACTATGTCTTTTGCTCTGGCTCGATTTTATTTTTTGTTACAGTAACTCGATTACTTTCGACTATGAAGACTCAAATGGGGAACCCTAGTTTTCAAGTAACTTTTTTAAAAATCTTATGCACACTTAAATGCCATGACTCTAGCGTTTATACTTTAAAGGGTTCAGGTACGAAATACCAGGTATTGTTCTCGTACATTACATACATTTACTTCTAATTACAAAGAGCAAGTTGCAAAGGAACGATCACTAAATAGGACTCTCCATCTGTTTCAGTGACCAACTTAATTAATTGAGCAACACTTACTCAACTTAGTACTTAGTATAAATACTGACTGTATTTATACTAACCATAGCATAGCGTAAAAATGCCCTTCGGTGGTATTTACTCAAGGAAATTTGTTAGTTAAAATCTCCATATAACGTCTTTATTGAATCTTGTACAGAGGGTATATTTCAGAACATTCCTTTCTACTTCCCCATTTTCTAGTCCATCGACTTTTTCGTGTTATTGCTTAACTCATGGTAAATCTTCAATATATTCTTCCTGCGTTTTGGAATTCACTATATTTAATCTACGGCTATTTTATCTATTACAATTATCTTACTTCCTAATCAGAGATTTTTACCACAAAATATCAACAACAACTCCTAAAATAAATCTAGAAATTTTCACTAAATTTCCTTCATAATTATTGATCTGCCTAATAATCTTGTTGATCTGTTTAATATACATTTCGTGTACGGAAACTTCAAAGTACAGCTGTTTATCTCCTATAAATGGTTATATGTTAATGGTTGTTATGTCCGACACTGAGATATCACTAAATCACTTATCCGGAAACTTACCCTGAGTAAAAGCAGTAGTTGTGAAAGGAATTATTATATATGACCAAACTGGACTCACGACATAACAATAACAAGATCGTCATTTAAAACTATAAATAATTTAGAAGCTCAATTTAAAAGTAATACATCAAGATAATATCAAAATCTTATCTTTATTAAAAAAATAAAGCTCACTGACATTCTCATAATAGTCCTAACACTGTCCTTAAGAAAGCATTGAAATTAAATATATCAATAACTATTACAGTGTTTCCTGTTTACCGGATTTACTTGTTTATTTTATTCGTGCAAAGTTAGGTATTACAGTGTGCTACTTAATGATGTTATTTTAGACGACATATATTGAATTACGATTGTACAGTTGGAACAGCGGCCCGATCCCGGTCCCCGTCCCCGGTCAGCTCACCGTCACCGCTTGCCCTGTTGTGAAAAGGTGTCCATTTAATATTGTAGGAATTATATTTTTATTTATTTAACCTTACGGTGCGTAGGCTTTTCAGATGGCTGTTGAAAGACACGTGAAAACTCACTTGTTTATTTACCTAGCAAACATATCTCACTAGACTACTCAATAGACTCAACTCGTACACAACCTTATCAAGCCGATTCTCTTTACGGCTCAGTCGACCTTCCCTCTCAGGTCGCTTTCCACCTATTGCTCTCTGATTACGCCTTATTGTCCTCACAGCTCGCTGCTCTCCTTAGAGTTCACCCGACCATGGCAGTGTGTCACACAGACCTTCGTGCGCACGAGGCTATTAAGAAAGAGGGCGGAACCCCGAGTCTCTATAACGCGGCTTCCCTTGCTAAAATCCACTCGCCGACTGACCCATAGCGTATGACGCGATGCCTACCGCAACAGCCGTACTCACTCTCCAAGGCGTAAACACAGCACTCCTTCGATATTTATCTCTTTCTCTACCAATCTCTTTTGCTTTGTCCTTCTCATGCACGCTCAGAGACGTAAACGTAGCATTCCTGCGCTATCTTAATGAATAAGTGCTCTTCGTTATGTACGTAACCTGAACATCCGTCACCCCGACGTTCGAATATAATAACCATCACAAGTGTCTCTCTATATTACTCATCATACATACAAGTATTTCGCCATAACATTTACTATTATTTTAGATAAACTACAATATCATTCATTAAAAGCTACACATTTTTTATGGATTGCTTGTGGATAATAACATTACATTACTTAATCACGAGATTTTAGATATAAAAATTATTATCTGTATACTTACGATTGTGCAAACGGGGCTTCGTCTGGTACTTGGTCGCCTGCCTCGCCCTCATTTAATCTGTTGTACAAAGAAGTCCTTTAAGTAGTATTTATTGAAGACCGAGAAATTTTTATAATTTGCATTATACCTTCGTGGTGGTGAGTTAGAGTAGTTACGTTTTTGTGTACGTACATGTATTTGTGTGTGTCATATACACACTGTTTGATTATTTCGCGGAGTGAGCTCATCATAAAGTTATTATGTTCTTATAATCAATTTGAATAAAGCATATTTATTTTCATTTTATGGAACATTACTTTAGTTTATTTTACGTATCCAGTTTTCATTTACGCAAGATCTATGTGTGATTTGTCCTATTATGTCTGTGTCCCCGGTGTTAATATGTCCAAAAAAACAACGAAGAATTTGAAAAGTTAGAGGTCCATTATCTAATAGAAAATGATACATACTTATCCTGGAGATTCGTGTCTGATATCCTGTAGAAGCCGAGTGAGTAGGCGGATCCTTCAGAGTTCCTGGTTCGTCTGTCTCGTGTGGGAACTGGACAGCTTTGGCAAAACCTAATAGTTGTATGAAAACACATTAAAACTTATATAACACACTGCATTTAACAGAAGTATTAGGCACACGCGGAAACAGAAGCAGTAGCGTATGTAGATGTTGAAACTCTTCTCGACGACAGTAGCATAAGTAGATATTGAAACTCTTCT
>DWIB01000106.1:0-15537 GCA_018248155.1 Cressida cressida
ATATATATATATATATATATACATTATACTTTTTCACAAACCCTGAAATTCATTTAGCGTCATATGTCGAAATGTACAACGCCTCGTATAATAGACCTCTGCAACCTAAACACTTGGGTGCCTACCTTGTTATTGAAGTTACTTATCCACGGTTTTATTTAAACCCTTCAGGCAAATTGTTATCATAATTATATATAATTTAAGTAGATATTTGAATCAGTTTGATGGTATCACTATGCGGGGGACTGGGAAGGGGTTATAGTTTCACGCGGCATTTGTGCGAATTGGTAAGTCACGATGTCGCTGTTTGGACTCTTTCAGTCAATGCAATAATTGGACCGTTTTTCTTTGAAAATTCTCGTGTAGCAACCGTAACTGTTAATGATGATGTCTATCGCCGCATGATTAATGAGTATTTTATACCGATACTAAGAGAAAATCCACCGAACAGCTGTTAGACGTGGTTTCAACAAGATGGCGCGACGCGTCACACAGCAAGAGCCACTATGAGCATTTTTCGCGAAGAATTCCCTGGATTGATTAGCGGTTTGGGGACATCGCATGGCCACTGAGATCGCCAGATTCTCATCGCCACCCAATTAGATTTATTTCTATGGGGTTATTTAAAGGGATAAATGTACGACAACAACCCGGCAGATCTATCGGATTTAAAGGAAAATATCGTGCGAGAAGTAAATGCTATTCTCCGGTCAGTCTTGTACCACGCTATTCAGAATACTTTCGGAATATTTCGAGTGTACGTCGCGATGGAAAATATTTGGACGTAGTTATCTTCGAAAAATGAAATCCGCATGTCTCGTCTTTCTTTTTATGATATATATGTATATCTTATCATATCAACATCCTTTAATTTAATTACAAAATCCTAAATCTGACACGGGACACTCTAAATAAATTAAACTTTAAACAACAAAAGCTAATGCCGCTAATGTATATTTTTAATAGAATCTTAAATTATTATAGTTAACGAAGTATCCGTCCATTTTTAGTTTAAAGTTGGTAATGCATACAGTAACCTACTACATTACTATAACCAATTCTTAAGATCTGAACATATTTAAGCGTAGTAAAATGATGTGTTTGATTAACGTCTGAATAAATATATCATGTTTATCCAGTTTTTAATAAGAGAGTAGAGGTAATAGGGAGCAGAGTATAAACGTGTATAAATACAACTGTACACTGCTTTACTACGTTTGTAAAACGAGTTTGTTGAGTATTAATTTAGTTTGCGCGAAATAACAGTCCTTGTGATGCAGCCCCAGCCGCTGTTTGAAGTAAACACATATAAGATAAATGTTTCAAAGTACAGGGAAACATTTAGTTAAAATAACTAATATCACTTTAAACAGCTTCTACGTTTGTATTCACGCCAATTTGTCATTACAAACGCTGAATGGTGTGGACCTTAGGACGGTGAACGCTGCAGCACAGATTAAATGCCCACAAATATTAGTCAGTTAAACACAACTATCGGTTATACTTCCGTGGACATTATAAAAAAACAATGATAAGCATATTAGGGCGTTAGTATAGCAGCAGCCAGGCTCATGCTTAGAGCCTTGGTAGTAAATTAGCGTGGGAGAACGTTCTGAGTTCGTCCTTGTGCCACATGCCATTCCACAACTATGTCGCAACCCTAATTGCTTACGCCTCATGCTCATTAAATATGGAGGCTAGTAATAAGTATGTGCATAATAACTGCCGCTCTTATTTTTCCATAGCACACAATTATAACAGTTTGTAATTACACTACAATAAACACTGAAATGTTCCCATAATATTCTTACAATGGTTAAATAAATATACACAACTTACCGAGAGGGTAGTTGTTGGAATCTATCGCAGAAGTCCGTATAGATAGGTGTACAACTCTTATTTCAGTTGCCATACAGTAGTTTGTAAACAGCATTCAAACTACGGTTTCAATGCTGTTTTGGTTAACGAAACTAACCTTTGAGTAGTGTAGACTTTTTAAAATAATGAATTACATCTATTCAAGAAAATATTTACACAGATATTTTTAAACGTGTATAGGCTAGTGCTCGACTGCAATTCCGCCTGACGGTAGATTGGGATAGACTGTCCTATATTCTCGATATTCGTATTAAGAAGGACAAGGCAAAACATTTTTTCCTTATGTAAGGTATAACAATAACGAAAAGATATATGTCCGATAGTAAATGAGCGTTAACAGCGACACTCTCTGAAATGCAATCGGTAGAACACCGGAAATCCAGCTATCTTACATCAGTTGCGTGTATATATTAAATGATCGGTCCAATGTATTGTATACTTCATCAAGAAAATCGCGTTCATAGTTTATTGTTCGTAATTTGGCTTATATTTACAAATGCGCCGTTAAATGAAAAGTTATTAATAATCTCCCTATTAACTTTGTTTTAACAAAACAGGGTGTCGCAAGCTTATTTTAATTAGTAGTATTTCTGTGCATGTGTTCATTATTCCGGTTTATTATGCAAACGAAGGGGGCACACGCTCGCCGGAAGGATACGACCGACGCGTGTCACAAATAACATTAGCCCACCGTTACACTGTCACGTAATGGTAAACGGTATGGTAAAGTATCCATTGAAGCAAAAACTTCGCAGCAGACCGTGGTTATATGGTAAAAACTGCAAGTTTTGCAATAACTTTTTAAGCACATGATCGTTCTTTTGATTGAATGATTGTCTTCAGGAGTTGGCAGTACATGTATTTTTTTAATGTATTTCTTACACTAAAAACGCCTAAAATTTATTCTTTTAAGAAAATAACTCTATCAAATTATGATAGAGCAAAACCTATTTTTTATGTTTCTTTTTTTTGAATACCATAAACTTGAATACTATTTCGCCGTCAAGCGTAGTTTCGTCTATAATTTCGTATGTAATAAATTATTGGTTTCTGTTATTATTCATTAGAAGTAAATATAATTTTTTTTTACTCCATGCTATGTGTACATAATCATTACTTGTGATGAAAAGTGAGCACCGTGCAATAAAAGGAAGCACTAGTTACAATGGCTGAACCCTGGAGGCCCAGCTAAATCCTGTCCTTAACTAAAATTGAGTGAAAAAAAATTACTTATGGATATCTAGTGGACCGGCGCCGATGTCGTTTACCACAGCTACACAGTCTCTACAGCTTTCTAAAATCTGGTCAAACAATCACGGCAGATATCTATTGTCAGTGACAACAAACCATGAAGGAAGAACTACCTGCTAAACAACCGAGATTGGTCAATCGCTCTAAACCACTGCCTGTTTCACTACAACACAAGACCAGACACTGCACAACCACATCTACCATACTCCCAGGACCTTACTCCAACAGGTTATCATTTTTTCAGGACTGGGGACGAATTTATACAAGGAAAATTATTTAACTCTGATGCGGCAGTCCAAACCGCCAAAGAGTTTGTATATACTTGCACCCGTGTTTTATTATTATTATTATTTTATGAAATGAAGAACTACCTATGAGATGGCAAATGAGCATACTTTGAGTAATTAAATATATTTTATCAAAAAGAATTTACTTATATTCCTCTACAAAACGCCAATTTCATATGTAAGGACTTAATATATGTTATTTTGTATCATTAACAACTGCTGAATTTAAGTCTGTTTGTTACAGATATAACTATACAGTATATTCTCAACTGCTGCTTATAACAATACGTTTTACTACTAAGCTATATCTTTTGGTGAATAGAAAACTTAAATGTTTCATAAAATAGAATAATTAAATAGTAAGAATTTACTGTAACAATGACAGGAGGTTTAAGATTATTTCATCTCGAAAAAATATGGATGGTAACTTTAGTATATTGTTGAATTTGAGATTAATACAACATACGCAGTGATCCAAAAAAATTAATCGTACCTGTATCAAATCAATTAACTGTCCAGCAGTATGCAAGTCAAATATCAATCAGACTTGGTAGCGTTGATTTCCGGCTTAAGCATTACCGCTATATTATTGCATAGCTTTTGTCATTGGAGTATTTTTTTATTGCTGAAAATTATCTGTTATTATAGAGAGTTTACCAGTCTATACAAAATGTAAAATGACGATACATAGAAATAACAATAAAAATATCTATTTAATGTCTAACTAAATGACGGGTCACCTCTCTGTTGATTATCCATTTATTCACCTTGAACGTGTTGCAGTATATCACATACCTAGCTGTCGTTTTATTTGTATAAAAATAGGATATCACTCGAAATAATATTTTAAATTTCTGTAATTTTTCTTTGTAAATACAGATATCAGAGATCATGTTCATCTACCTTGGCAACTGGTATGAAGATCTCAGTAGTTTAGTGAAGATAATAGAAAATGTTCAAGATTATAATAAAAGTTTTAGACTATTCAAAGGTACCTTAATGGAAAGATAATCACAAATCTTACCTCAGTCAGCCGTCGAAACCACTTATTACTTTTACTGCTATCCTCGATTTTTCCTGAAAGATAGAAACTTTCTTTATTCTATACCTATATAATAAAAAAAGGAAAAATATAACCATACATTTTCTATCATCCACATCAATGGTGAGTACCTGATACAGGTATATCTTACCTAATGCCATAGTCTACAATTTACTATTAAATACCTTGTAAGAAATGAATAAATAAATAATGTATTACATGTTACTTTTTTGACGCGGGCGTAAGATTTGATTACAATTTTACATGACTTTCATTGGCTATAATATGAGCACGTGATGAACACAACACTGTACAAAAGCTTTAGATATTTCCATTAAATACTATTAGTTTATATAAATAGGAGCCAGTTGAAAAATGAATGTAAGTTCAATTGATGAACAAAATATTATGTTTTGAATAAGTTTTGTTCCAGTAATAATTTAAAGAAAAAATCATTCTGCTCTAAAAGAATAAATCCCTTATATAAAGTAAAGGATTATTGTAGAAATTTGTTATTATTCAAATGTGTTATACTGGCAGTGACCCTTTACAAGTAACGGTCGATACGAGCTGGTCCGCCCACGTACACACACATACACACACACTACCATATTCCGGATACAATGATTCATGACATTTATGGCATTACAACATACGTACAACATTTTAATGACTATCGGAATTGATGGCACAAGATGAGATTATACGTACGGATCGTGTTGTAAAATCTTGTACTTTAGATATTTATCAACGTTTTATTTATAATAACCAATCGAAATCTCAGAATTTACTCTTGCGTTTATTCTCTATAAAGCAGAATCTATAAACCAAATGATAACGATTTTTATAACACATCAAACCAATAGCCGAAGTCTTCATTTTATCGCTGGTTAATTAAAATAAACAAATAGGAGATAAAGTAAAAATATACGGTTATTATGCTTGATATCAGAGAGACCGTAGATTAGATGTTTTTATTTGGTAGCTTTCGATCCTTAATATAGTACATGAAAATTACTATGCTATTTATAGATAAACATCGACATGTGTTTTTGAATAGATATTCAATTAAGATTGGAAAAAATTGAGTCTAGACAAGAACTTCTTTTTGTGATCGCAAAGGAGACAATGGGATTTATGCCGCACTGCTATCGACCCACGTTTACTACTTAGACATTAAAAAGAGAAAGTGCGCCGCTTGGACCTGCTCCTCTAAGTATAACTCAGACTAAAAGTTAAATGTCCATCCGTTTGAACATACTGTTTGAACGAATCCTGTAACAAATTATAAAATCTAATAATGTAATTTTCTGGCACATTCTTCTTATCAAAAAAGTAGACTGTTTGATTTTCTAGTTGTAAAGTAAACATCAACCGAACATCTTTCTAATGATTTGCTACCTGTTGATAGACGCAATCTAATCGATGTATTACTAATTTACTGAATTCACGTGGATAAACTAATAACGAAGTTAAATCTTTAATTTGTTGGAGAACGGTGGAAGAGATCTACGTGAGTTAAATTTTTAATTTATTTGTAAGGTTCGAAATGAGCGCAACTGCTGCATTTGGGCATAGCTTGGTGTGTTATTAAATTGACTAAAACTGTATAAAATTTGATTTAGGCGCAAATTATATTCATGGTGAGATCTTGGATCTTTCTGGCTTACTACATCTACCATATTATATATTTGTTCTGACAACATTATTGCTGTTTCACGTGTTAATAAATATCAGAAAAATTAACAGTATTGTCTTTTAACATTCAGTGAAATAAAAGTAAAAGTGTATGATGTTTGTAGGTTAAACAAAACACTAAACGGCTTTTGTTTTAATACGATACTTGTGAGATTTCAAATGAGTCGATTCAGTTTCTGTTCAAATATTTATACCCATATTTTCTTCTTGTCTGTACGAGGCCTAAATTTTTACTATATTATTTACGCTAGCTTCTATTAACTTATTGACTAATGTTAATTTTATTAAAAATTACATACATTAACGAAATTAACACAAACTTACTTATATTTACTTGTTGTTATTTCTTTACTGTGTTTTGTCTACTTCTATTTACATAAGGAAAAAGAAGACCAAAGACAAGAACTACTTGTGGTGAAGTTTTTCAATATTTGGAAATTCATGAAAAATATAATAAATATTTTGTTTACTTCAAGTCAGTCCCTTCACTTTATAGATCATGTTCAGCTCAACAAAATCATGTAAAAAGTTTTCTCACAAATAATAGCTACAAGTGAGTAAAGTAGCTCTCGTCTCAAACTTAGGTTTTCTGCCAAGACTAATCAAACAAAAACGAAAAATAAACAACACCCCAGTGCGAAGCCAAGGTAAAGGACCAGCTTTGGTCTCACATTAAGAGTAAGTGTGAATGTTATTCAAAGATGGAAATTTGACTTACACGGAAGGGTTATGACCTCCACAAAATACAGGTTACGATTCCAAAAGCATCTATCCATGTTGCATCCGAGTTATTAAGTATACTTTAAAAAAATAAAACGCATGCTTTCGTTATGTTTCGATTAATTGAAAAAATAGGTAATAACATGATGATAACTTCAATGAAAGACAACGAAATATCCCAAAGAGAGATAACAGGAAAGCGTTAATAAATGTATAGGAATATGTACTATAAACTGCAATTAAAGAATACATATTTAATAAATCTTAATAATCTAATCTATATTGGTATGTTACTATACGTTAACCACCGGAGTGTCTCTGGAATTATAAGAATTAAAGCACTTACACAGGCTGGCAGACCCGAATCTTGATACTTTGCATCACGACACTACGCACAATCACAAATGGTCCGTCAAACTACCGGATAAATACTAAAAATCTTAACAATCTTCGAAACCAACAAAAATTACAGTGTCAATTTTACGCAATACCAGAATTACTAGATCCTACAATATGACTGAATAACACGTTAGGAATCGCGTGCGTAAAAACGAGACTAACATCGTGGTGCGTAAGAAGCATCTTGATAACTGGTCTTTTCAGTTATAAATAGCGCCATCTATCCGCTAAACTTTGCTACACCGAAAATAGTTGCTGTTACGAATTACGAGTTCGATGGCGGAAATAGGGATTTTAATAAAAGACGAGTCTCTGTAAGAAATGTTGAAGTATCCCCACTTTATTTAACGAAAGATAGTGTTTATAGTATTATTTATTTCTCTTTCCTGTGCCATTTATCTATTATTCTGTGATTTTTACTATTTTACAAGTAATAAAAAGCAGACTTTTTAGTTCCAATTCTGTCTTTGTTGCATAACCCAAACACTTGTCTAGTAACTTCAGTAATTTCAATAGATCCCATCGTCCTTTGTGCTCTTAATTACTGTTGCTAATGTTCATTTGGATGGACAACATAATTTTTAATATACCATAATGTTTCATTGGTTTCCCTAATGTTAGGTGACCTACATCAATGAAAACATCAGTCGTTTCTGGCAACTGGCAATCATGGTGGTCACAAGATTCTCATTGTGGTCTAGGACCCCACTTCAATTACTGTTGTGTTTTCTTACCTACGTACGTGACTGAGGAAGATGTAAAGCATATATAGCTTAAGAAATCGAGAATGTAAGGAGATAAATACATGTATATGAATTGAATATGCAAAGGATTTGAAATAATGAGTATTATTATAAATATCAATATATTTTAAATAATCGCCTCTCCATCGAATCCAGAACCGCCAGTTGATAATTGACAGCAAAAGCCCAAATATTGGAGCAGTACTCCATGTACAATTGGTCTTGGGCTTTATTACACCATCTTAAGGAGTTCCAACGAGAAGTACCATCGCAGTTTCGCAAGGACTCCTAGTTTCCTTGCGGCATTTTTTATATTAGATAATCCGCCCTAAGTTCATGTTTGATGATTTTTCGATTCCTAATAACTGGAGGCGATCGGCGCACTCCAACGCTTTCACCCCGGAAAGTGGAGGCCATGGTGAATGAGCTCCCCCAGTGAACAGACACGCTTGTATTATTATTATTTTTTGATTGAACACAACGAAATTGGCCTTTACCCATTTGGAGACAGCCTCCAATTCATGGTTCAACCACTCAACCACGGCCTCTCTTAAAGTCTGTAATTGATTTAGACTAATATTCACACTAGTCATGGTGGATATCTCTCCAAAACTGTGAAACTCGCAACATGGGACACCAACGTAGCCTCTTTAATCAGCTGCGAGTTTAAAAGATACATCAAAGTTCTTTTGCTTCTGTCCTAATGTGACTGACCTCCCCCCTCCCTCGTCTAACCTCACTTAACTTAAACCGCACTTGTACTGACCTAACCTAGCGTTCTACGGGCTTTATTATTACTTATAAGTAAAGTTTTATAGTTTTTTTAATTTCATATTAGTATTTAGTAGTTCTTAAGTAATTAATTTATCTCGCTCTTAGGTACAATTAGCGTTAGAAAAATTATATTTCATTCATGAACACAACAATAGATGTTGGCAGGGCGGAACCGATTTGAGTTATCATTGGGGAAATCCTATAGCCAACTGTCTATCGGATGTTTATGGTAATTATTATTTACAATATACACTGTTGTTCTACAACGATTGATTTACTGTGACTTTTTTTTTCACCTGCCAAATTAGGAAAATGTGACCGTAAATTAGCAACATCAATGAACCTCTCAGCGCTAGTAGTAGTAGTAGTAGTACACTTGTAATAGTGTATGTGCGTGTTTGCGTGTGTCTCCTCTCAGTACTAGGCAAGTTTGTTCACAACTGAAATAAATGAAATCGATTTTTATTTTCGATATTTATATTGAATACGTAGTATTCTGTATTTTTTACATAGACTTACATTACACCATAAAGCAGTTTTTTTGTGCAAACAAATAATTATTTTTTTATAGTATGTTTTCCTTATAATAGCAGACCTTTTGATTTTGATTTTCATTAAACGGCCTACAAGTTTGCTTTTCGCTTCGATAAGAGGAATAAAAAACAAAATACAAAACTGTCTTTTAGTCTATGATAAAGTTAATACCTAAACGGCATCAGTGAGGTCGCGAACATGTTGTTTTCTCTCTTCTCCTGTTGCACTTCTCACGTATAGGGTTCTGTAGGCTCTGTATTTGTTTCTGTATGTCACCAATTATTTTTGGACGAATGAAAGTTGTTGAAGTACCTATGAATTGGCAAAATCATAAATTAAATTATTTTTTCTACCAGTTCTTAGTACTTTCAATGAATCAAATTATTGCTGTAATATTTTTAACTATGTGAAATAAGCGAGCTCACCAAGTCGAAGAAGTGCTTGTTGTAGGTTAACCGGCTACATTTAATTGATAAAATGGCCACATTCTAGTCCGTACAATCAGCAACGCCAGATACAAAGTTCTCCACAGAAGTTTCTTGAGATCGTATCGGGTGGACACACAAGCCAATCTCTGATAAGAGTATATTGATTGCATCATTAACTCCAATATTCCTGATATTAAGTTTAAAGTAGACAAGTAATAATTCAATTAGAAGAATCTTCGCGTGCTCACCGTGCACACACGCGTGTTCTTCACATGCTCAGGATGAAACTCCAAGATGATGATATCCGAGACCACACACGCCATTTCCGATCCCAACACCTTGCTCAGCTGTTCCTCAAGTTGCCCCTGAAAGTATATAAATTTTACGTTGAAGTATCGAAATGTAAAACAAAAATTCATCTTAACAGAGAATAGTGTATTTGGATTAATTATGAATGAAAAGAAAGAACTCATTTCGCCATCAAATAATATAGAATAGTCTGTGTTCTAAACTCTTCTACAGCTAAAAAAAAATTAAATTTTGATATCAACTAAGTAGATACTTGAAAGATATATATGTAAAGAAAGTGTAGAAAACAGCTCGGTAGGTTTGTAGCTATAAGTGTAATTTAAAGGTGGTTGGCTCTCTGTTGCTAGAGATGAGTCTGTTAACCCTTTCAGACCTGGCGTACAAAAATGTACACATAATATATAAAAACTTTTTTGGTATTTATTTCGTTGCAAGTGCAATTGAGAAAGCTTGTGTTCGTATGTTTATATTATAAACTACAAAATTGTATACTATTAACGCTATCTCTTAGCATTCAGGCGTAAACGATGTTTTTACGATTGCTAAAGTATTCTAGCTGTATTTGCAAAATCTATTTTGAATATGTTTGTAACTATATTATTTTTGTGGTTGTTGTTGATGCTATATAAAATATACGTTATACGTTGAGATAAAATATTTTTTTTACGTTTCCGGATAAAAAAAAACCCTGATGTGTTTTCACCGGACGCCTTGAAGCCCTATTCGCTGGAACTCTTTCCGATATGGAACTATCGTCTGATGATGAAGAGCCGTTTGGATTTACATTTGAAAGAGAGTTGCAGTCTGTCCGAGTTGGCGCAGATGTCATCAATGAAAACCAACGAGAGGTATTCCCACCCGACTCTGACGAAGATGAAGGGCCCAGCTCATTGTGGATGGGAACGAATGATCCAGAAGTTACTGACACTTGCGATGCAGTGGTTCTCGAAGTACCACCGACATCAGAAATAGAGTCCTCTCATGAAAATATACTTCAGAATATTACCCCTAAACAGAACATTAGATGGAGGCACAGGGAACTCCTAAACACAATCTCATCAGATTGGTTTCCTCTAATATCAATTGACTCTACGTTTGAAGCCCCTGTTGATTATTACTTTCGGTACGTGCCAAAACAATTATTTGGAATTAAGGCCGAAATTACTAACATATACATATACTATAATACATTCAAATAAACCCAGGTATAAACCTACTACTACACAAGAAATAGATATATTCTTTGGGTTACATTTAGCTACCCTTGCTTGAAAATGTACTGGGAAACTGGCATCAGCATACCCTTGTCCTCAGAGAATATGGCCCGGGATCGCTGTTTTGAATTAAGTAATAATTTACATCTTGTTGATAATACAATAATACCAGCTAGTTGCAAAGATGCATTTTACAAAGTTCGACCAATATTTGATGCTGTTAGGAATCAATGTCTGGTGTTGAGGAATAAAATGATCATCAATAAAAGAGGACGGCCCAGTGGCAGTAGCCCAATACCCCAAATTATTCCAAAAAATACTTTGTGATTGTAATTATAAGAATTAAACTTTTTAAGTTTTGTTAATTTTTTATTTCCCAATAAAACATTGATAAATTAAACTTTTTATAATTTTAATGAAACATCTAAAACAGTAGTCTGAGTAATATGTAAGACGGATTTGACATTTATACACAAAGAGAAAAACTATTTTTTCTAAAGAACCTGACAACCAGGACTTTTTTATAATGTTTTCCTTAGTCTCTTTACTCTAGCTAAAAATTTTTTTAGATTCATTGGACACAAAAAAAAATTCAGTCTGAAAGGGCTAAGAAGCACCAAAACCGTCGTGTACATACAATACTAACAACTGGTGTCACATTGTAATGGATGAGCATATCATTTACCATTAGGTAAACATCTCACATGTTATATTTAATTAAAAAAGGTAACTGCTATAGCTGTTACTGCTATAAAGTGCTGTAGTGTATGTACAGCATGAGTTTTTTTATATATTATAAGTACATTACACATATCTAAGTTGTAACAGTGTTCTTATGTCGAGGGTTTATATGTCTGAAATTGTTTTCAAGTTTTTCTCTACATTAAATTACTGAATTCCTAAAAACTCTGAAAAACTAGAGCCTACAAATACTTTCAGGGCAATTTTGTTAAGGTTCATACAGTAAATAAGAACATAAGATAAAAGTAATAAATAGTTACTAGGTTTAGTTTTCAGTTGGTTTGGATTACATTATTGTTTATTTTTGAAAAAAATATGTTATTTACTTAAATGGGCTTACCAGCCGAATTCTCTAAATAAACCAGTGATGTTTTTCGGGTTACCGACCCTCACAACTTCCTTATTACCGACAATAATTAGAGGATTGTTTTCCTCTGCTCCAACATATAAATATGTATGATAGGTTATCACATAAGCGACCATTTCTGTTTTTAATGATAATAAAGGTCTTAAACCTTAACCTAACACTTACGAATAACTTTTAAATAATATATAAGAGCAATGTATAAAATGTCTAAAATCTACTAAAATCCTTGTGTACTGTTGGTAAAGTTACACAAAAACAAATTTAGAGCTATTTGACACAGGCTTGTCTTAGGATGCACCATTAATTAAATCCGCCCATTTCTTTACTCGTAATGGACCCCTAACAAAACGTTTAGATGCCATCAAGTAATTTTTGGCTGAAATTGCAATTTATATACAGATATATAGATATACAGATAAATCTACGATTGTAATACTGTGATACTTATTTTAATAGAATATAACTACTGTAATAATCTCATCACCAGTTATCAGATTTATTGTATTAGAAAGAATTTTATTAGATATAATTCAAGCAGTTCACATACGTACCTCTTCGCAGGTTCCGACGATAGCTTTGAACGAAACGTGAAAGGTTTAATGGTTAAAGGATCTTTAAAAGACAACTAATTATCAAGTACTATTTCCTTCAAAAAAAAGAATATTTTAGAAACTATATTCTTCTACACTATTTCTCACATAATGACAGTTTATATTTTTTAGTTCCACGTCTAAAGAAAAGGCAAAGGTATAATTTTTATACAGACACATTGAAAATTGTTTATGGCCCTCGATTTTTAATTTTACTTAAAAATTAATCAACCAAATGAAAGTTTTATGAAACAATAAAAATTGGTGTCTTTAGATTTATAGTAATATTACCCTTGTAGGTAAAATAATATATAAGAGCTAACAAGCGGATCCCATTTTCTGTTAAATAAACAATAAGAATAGGTTATAACATATTTTTAAATTTGAGACTGGAATAATTTTAACGTCCATTTTAAGTTATATCCATAATCCACTTAATCTCTCTAAATATTCACACTTATTTTTAATAGGTATCGTTCGGGCAAGGTAATGGTTCGTTCTCATGGTGTTTAGTACACAAATTGTTATTCTAAAAACCGCATTCAAATGCTCAACTAGAAGCCATTTGCAAACAAGTGTACTTCATGAATGAACATACAAAATAAATTTTTAAATCTGATAAGCTGAGCTGTCTACACAAAATCTATATCATTTGATTAGAATTTTGTAAACTCGTATTGTATTATAGCTTAACAATCCTGAAAACACGTACTCGTTTATGTGCAGAGCCTGAATAAAGGATTGCTGAATCTGTGTATCGTGCTTTGCACCTTATTGCACATTATTGAGTATGGAAAATTTGTTTAAATAGTTAATATTGAGCTGAGTTCGCCATTATCAGTGAATACAAGAGATGACAACGCAGTGGGCCCTGCATGCGTGGGAGAAACAGCTTACGCACTACTTAACAACGAGTTATGTACGATGTACAAAGACAAAGTGATTGATGAATCAAGGTCATTGATACGACCAAAGGTTTTAAAGCGAAGTCCGATCCCGGCCTTGAGAAAATCCCTAAGAGGGCGCTGATAAACCTGACACTAATCATTCACCAGCGAGTGACCAATTCAACTCCCTGCTATTCACCTGGTACTTGCCGTACGCCTGGAAAGAGACCCCATCTGGGGTCGCGACCCATAGTGTAACAAGCCCTGTTCTAGATAGTTCTCTTCTCAATGTCACAACTCTAGTTCAGCGCATCGCACTCTTCGAGGGTGATGATTGGTAGTTTCATCCAGAAGTACTTTTTGTATTAATAATTTATAACTAAAGAAGTAAATCTCGTTTAATGGTAAAATAAAAAATACAACTTATTAATATACATTTATTGATAATACTTAAATTATGGAAATTTTCATTACATATTTGTAAGTGTAACATGGAGTTCAGCTCAAAAATCAATGGAAAAAAAAGTCAATGGAGATCACGAAAGAGAGCGTCGAAGGTGTTCTCAGCAGGAAAAAAATCTTGCGAAGCCGACTTTTATCGCGTTGTGTCCATCTACGACATTGCAAAAGTAAACAAAGTTTTCGATCAGATATACAATAATTTCTTCATGGCGAGGGATTTAATAACATGAAAACATAAATTCGGTAAGTTTTTTATTCAATGAAGGTTGCAGGTGGACCAGACGAGCGAAACATTCACCTGGTGGTAAATAAACCACCTGTCCATAGCAAAGTGGCGCTATTTACGGTGATATACACTGCAACACATTTCATTAGCTACAACGTCCTTTCAAACCAATAGCGTGTTCGCGCAATACTATTTGCTGGCAGAAACAGTACTTGTGGCGGCACCTATATAGACGATCATCAGCAGAGAGACAGTAACATCACGAGAGTCAAATGTAACTAATATGTAAAAAAAAGACATTATCACACTAAACTGATTTTACCTCCTTAATTCCAGCACTTGTTTTTCCACCAGGTTTGATAGTTAAACTTGGCGGTGTGGGCTTCTTTGCACACGTCGCGGAAAACATTGAGTAGTAATATCTTCACCTACAGAAGTCAATTTTGTTTGCGTTTTGTCGATCTACGACATTTCAAAAGTAATACTAGTTTAAATATTTTCCTTGCTTTTTAAAACGATATAAACAATACTTTATAACAGACGAGATAATAAGATGACATCCAAACTGATAGAAAATAACACGATGAAATAATGAACAAAATAGGGGAAATAAATTTAATTAACTGAGGTTTTATACCGGAAGGGGTCATGTGACATTTTTCTGTTGTTATGAGTTGAGTTGATTGGTGAAGTTTTTATACTTTAGACTGCTTTTTAAGCTTTACTTCCGGTTTAAATGGTGGTCGGTTGTGGCCAGATACTTCTGACCACCTAAAGGCATAACTAGCGTGTATGGGGAGTCTATTGCTGAAAACAGTTTTTTAATAATTAATTAAACCGCTCTACAATAAATTAATTTTACAAGTACATGTTCTTAGAAACATAGTAGATTTCATACTTAAGTAGATAGAAAACTTTATTGTAGGTATACATTAAAACTTTAATATACTAAACTGAATAGTTTTTGTTTCATATTGCTTGATTTAA
>DWIB01000107.1:0-15533 GCA_018248155.1 Cressida cressida
ATATACTTGACTTGGTACAGATGTATCAAAATTTGGAATTAGTTTTAAAAGTGTCGGAATGTCTAAATAGCTAGACGGTTTTTGTTTAATCGACATTTTTAAAACAACTAAAATCAAATATATAAGATAATAATGTAGTACATAGAATGGTATATGAATTAGAAGAAATATGATTTAAGAAAATATTATATGAATTAGTAGATTTAGGATTTAGATTTAGGATTTAGAATTAAGATTTAGGAAAGAGCAAGCTTATGCCACCTACCACTTTAATTGACCGAAGTACTTGCAGTTGCGTAGACTCGGCGACCGGTGAAATCTCTTCGAGAACCGCCCCGGCGATGCTTGTCCTGGACGTTTGGTCGTCTTCTTCTATGTCTTGTACTCGATCCTACCGACTGCGCCAAATTGTGATGTGGTGCAGTGATACAGCTTGTTCTTTTTGATATAAGTTTTATTGTTGGATACTTATTAACTAGATTTTAAAGACATTTAAACAATATTTCCTTAGAATTAGAAAAGACTTAAATTATATAACCCAATGACGGGCAGAAATTGAGATACGTCTACATTGTTTTGGAATCGGTAACAGACTAACTACTCAGATGGCGTCGCTGCCGCGCGTCACGTAGCCGCGGGACGCCGTCATCATCCCCTCCATATAAAACTAGCATTACGTTTCGTTCGCCGGTACAAATTTATTATTAAAGAATTATTGAGTTACAATTGGGCTTTTCCATGAATTTGAATGTAAGACAGGACTGGTTATATAACACAAGTTATCGTCTCAAATTTTCACATTACCTCTTATAACTTCTATTCATCGCAGTCACCGTTTGAAGATTCACAACATTGTTTCTCTGTATCGTCGCAAGTACAAACGCCCCATTAGACCACAGTAATTAAAAAAAAAGAACTCCTTTAAATCTGAACACGCTTATGTATAAACATTTACTATCGCGCTAAAACCACAGGCTGCGTTTGTTTTACGTAGATACATATTGTGCAGGACGGAAAGTGTTAGTGTTAGCGATAAGTTTAAATAGATAATAGTCATAATAGATCATAAAGTTTTGTATATTATACGAGATCATAGAGGGCAGCACTAGAGCTCCCAAGGGGTATGTGTAACCGACGGTGTTGCAACTAGCGACCCGTTGAATCAGACAACAGCACCCGCTCCGTTGAAGTAGCGACAGCGTCGGAGCCCCTGGAATTACGCTAGAATAGTATTGTCAATATGTTTCATCAGTGTACATTACGAACAGAATTTGATGTTATCGAAACGTCTATATTATCAATAAATGGAGAGTTATACCGCTGAGAAAATGCTGCGAATAGTCGGCTAGCCATCCCGAGAGGGGGTGCGCGGGTCAAGGGGTACAGAGGGGTCGGTCGAGTCGCTATAAATAGGCGAACACTTTGTTTGCCAGTCGTCGATCAGCCTCCAGCAGCAGCAGTCACTTAGACGCGCTCTGGACGATTTACAGTCTCTGAGGAGGAATATTCGCGACTCGACTCGCAATTCGTATACAGTATCTGCAGGCGTATAGCTCTCACAACACTGAAGCTCTATGATTATTTGAGAACAATCCTTACACGTTTTTGTGTGATATGAAAAAAATCTAAGCACTTCTCAGCGCTCATACAGACTACTTATACGCGCCATCCAAGTGTTACGCCGCACGAAGTTTTCACTTAGTGCGTCGTGTGTACATATCTACATTCCTACATAATATTTCCATACCTAAATCAAAAAAAAAGTTTTGTACCCTCGTAACTTAATATGTATGTTATAGTGTAAGTTAAGAAGAAAGTTATTCAAACAATTACAATTAGCCTTAATGTAATAATTTGAGGTTATTAATTTTAACAACATGAGTGGTTTGAGTGGCTTTGACTTGAAATAGTCTCGCGCTCAGAGTCCAATTCGTGAAAAAAAAAGTAAAAATGAAACACTGTGGACTATATTTGAAGTGACCTGTGCCTCGTATTCTACGTTTGGCGGTGCGCGCTTTTAGGCAGCTCTAATTTAGCGTTGGGTGTTTCCGGGTATTTCGTGAGTAAGTAAGCATTATTCGTACTTCCATACCGACCCCGATGCCTGCTACTAGTATTTTGAAATGTTGGTACGAGATAACAGGGTTCAAAACATTTATTTTTATGCTTAAAACGAGAAACTATATATTTTTGAAAGTTATACAATCAAAGAAAATTTAATCGAATTAAACAAAAATGTGTCTGTAGTCGGAGGCAATAAGGACAGAATTTAATGTAAATAAAACTAGAGAGTAACATTCAAAAGGCTTTATTTCACAACGACACGTCAACGAAGATCCCACTGAAAGCGCAGAGGCGGTGGCGAGCAGGTAGCGACGGATACCTCCTCCGCGAGCTTGCCTGCACTTGCAGCGTTGCAGCGTTGCAACGTTAGCACGAGTGTTTGTTATTGATATATTAAGGATAAATAATGAATGAAAAGTTCGCAGATCAGACACCCGCGGCGCGCCTCTGCCTGTACGAGTTATTATATCATGATATATTATGTACATATTTTCGAAAATAATTTATATTAACATAGCACGTATTCTTTGTTTTAGTCTAGTACAAGTCTTATTCGTAAAAATTACTTAGTAACAATCTTTTCATCGAATCGTCCTTTACCACCGGCGATGACCACTTTACACTACCACCGGTTTCCTGTCCCTCACTTTGCACGAGCAACTTTTCGTCCTAAGGTGACTATTGTTATTGTTCTTGTTATTTCCAACATCAGTGAGTGATTTGGAAGATTCCCGTTGCTATAATATGTCTGACCCATCATTCACCGATTGCATTGTGTCAATGTTCTTTCTGGCAATATCACAATAATTATTTTGTTGGAAGTTTTTTAAAATATATTTCTGCTCTTTAGTATCTTTGATTTGATTTTTTTCATTTAGTTTTTCTTTAGGCGATATCTTTTCTACCTTCATATCTTTTGAATCTTGCGTAGTGTCTATTTTATCTTTAGACAGTTTTCTCTCCGGTACATTTTCTTTTCCTTGTTTGGTCGTTTGGTTCGGCTTGTCCAAACTGACTCGCCTCAAATGTTTGGTTTGACCATTAGTTATTATCCCAAAACTATTCGTCTCTGTTTGAGTCTCCTTGTCAGCACGAGGCTCTGCGACAAAATAGTATCTCATTAAAATTATTCAGTTTGAGGCCGATTTATATAAATTGCAGTATTGAATGCTATTACTTACTTCTAGGCTGCGAGTCGTGGCGTTGCGCGGGCGGCGGGCGGCGACTGTAGCGCACCGGCATTATGCTCTGGCGCACGTTGCGCTCCGGCCGGATCAGTATGATGTATAGCTGAAACAGGCAGCAGAACGGTAAGCACCGCCTCCCGCTCGCCGATCATCTCTTATTCTTTGATTAATTGTTAAAATATTTTATATAACTTAAATTGGTTTAATATCATCTAAATATTAATGTTTAGAGATAATTAATTTAGTAAAATAGGGTAATGACTACCTTCGGTGCAAAGAGGCACGCGAGGGTGACGCTGGCACTGAGCGAGATGGTGACGGCCATGCTGGTGACCCGCAGCGGCACGTGGCTGGCGGTGCCGAAGTACAGCGGCACGAACGCGAGCCAGATCACGCACGTCGTGTACATTGTGAAGCCTGCGTGTGTGAGCGGGCGTTGGTGAAGGAGAGCGGGGACAAAACACACCCGTAGAGGTTATACAAACTGTTTTTGCTTACTTAAAAACATAGGGGTTTATTAAATGTGCAAAATGTGTAAAACTTTCGTAAATATTTCATTAAAAGCACTTTTATTCCGCCGCTGCTTTTTCAACTTATCACTTTTTTTTCGATAACGTGAGATTGTTTCGGGAGCGATGGCCGCGTACAAAAGAAAAAGAGCCGAATAATTATGGAATGCGATTTTTTTTTTCAAATAAAAGCTTCATGGGCCTACGCTCTGTGAATCAGCGAGCCCAGCGAGACGTTCCCGTTCAGGGAGACTGTCTCCGAGTCATACAAATATTTACGTAGTGTAGTTGTAATTTTGAATATTTTTATATCTTTTCATATTTTAATCTTCTGGAGCAACAGCAGAGTTCTCACCGATATGTTTACTCTCGTTGAAGGCTTCTGGTATTTTTCTGGTGAGTACGGCGTACACGGTGCATATAATGATGAGAACTATCGGATAGAAGAAGGCGATCATGTACGAAGCATCGATGTAGGAATCGCATACGAGCATGTTGTCTTCACGGGTGGGGTGGTGATGCATGGCATGCGCCGGCGCAACCACCATCCACACGACCACGATCAACACCTGTACAATTCGATGAATAAAGTAAAACTGAATGACCAACAAAATCGTGTTAACTTACTATAGTTCCTTTCATCTAAAGAACGTCAAATATTTCACGAAAAAGGGTTGTTTGTTTCTTATGTTTAATAAACGAAAAAAATAATGAGTGCCACCGAGGCAAAACCTAAAGAAAACAGCTAGTAGCCAACCAAATTAAAAGAAGATGAAATATCATTATTACGCTGAACATTTTGCAAAACAGACCTTTTCTCTAAAACTGGATGAGTCGGCAATTTGCTGTCAACTCATTAATCATTATATGCGAAACAAAGTGCAACCTCCCATCAGGATATTTGAACCCTAATCTTACTATATTTTTAGTCAAAGTTTTTAATGTACAGGATATAATTAATTATGATACCGTTTTTAAACCGCGAAACGTGGGACATGAGTGAGTGAAGTAATATGAGAACATGTTTACCTGGATAGAAACGAGCGCGGCGCAGATGGCGAGCTGCGAGCTGGGGGAGATGAGCACCGGGCGCTTGGCGGAGCGCTTGCTCGCGCTGAAGATGCGCGCGATGCGGTTCGTCTTCGTGAGCAGCGCCGCGTACACCACCGTGAAGCAGAACCCGGTCCCGAACCTGCGCCATTCGCTGCCTCACGTACTTGCACATCAACTCGCACACTCAACACGGACACGCTCGCATCGCCAACATCGATTGCTGATCGTGTTTGGAGTATAGTCCGTAATCAGTCGGAGGCGGTAGCTTTATGTTAACTAGTTATAAGATGGGCAAAAGAATTAGTTACGTGTTATTGAATTGAATTATATTGATTAAAACTCTGAGCTGCGTGGAGTTGCACTGAAAGTAAAGTATTAATAAATAACATCGGTCTGCTGTAATTTAGTAGTAACGCTGAGTGAAGGTGGCGCATTAGGTGTGCGAGTACCTTTGTATTGAGCACAAGACGTCTGTGGGCCGGAACACGAGCGCGAAGGTGACCAGGTAGCACATGAGGATGCCCGCCAGCAGCACGTAGGAGAGCTCGCGGCCGGACGCACGCACCACGGGCGTGCCGCCGTGCCGCGCCCACACGCCACACACGCACCTACGTAATGCACGCTTCACTGAGCTCGCTCGCTGCACTGCGCACTTTGCATCAAAGTCAACCACACGGCGTCCGCGGGCTCGGGGTCGCAACGGCGGCATTCAAAGTGAAAATACTCCGTTCACTTATGGTCTCTTATTGTGTTTTGTAATTCACAGAAATGGTTATGAAAAAATAAGTTTGTGATGTATTTTATGTGATAGTGTCGTCCAACACGCGAAACCGGAGCGCGGCTTCATTTATAATATTGCAGCGAATAAATGAACTTGAAGTTGATTTTGTTAAAAAAATGCATTAATCACTCTTATTTTTAACACAACAAGATTATTTGGAAGATTGTTCAAATATGCTATAATGTATAGTTGCTGCATTTAAGCAGTGAATAACAACTCACACAGTGACGAGTATACCGAGCGAGGAGAATGACATGGCTCCGATGGCCCAGGCGGAGTCGGGCCTCAGGTACTCCTCCGGAATGGGTCGGCAATGCGTGCGCGTCGTGTCCGGCAACGTGCCGCGCGGGCACGCCGCGCACGCCGTCTCCACATGCGGCGACCGGATCTGCCGACGACCACCGCTTTACCACACGCATCACATACAGTACTCGATCATGTTAGTGTTTCCAATTGCTGTGCTCGTACATTTTTCTCATAATTATTTTTCACGTCGCGTGCTTAGTATCAAATTCAATCTCTGCTTTTCGCTTTAGGACCGGGACCGCGCCCGCGATTCCGTCCATCGCACTCACCTCATACTGCGTGCAGTTAAAGCAGTGCCAGCAGCAACTTTCGCCCTCGACATACTGCTTGGCCTGGCCCAGCTCGCACTCCGCGCTGCACACGGATTCAGGAGGTCGTCGCTCGCCCCATTTGAACTGAATGGCTGGTATGACAAAGAAAATGATAATAATCATAACAATAAAACGTGATAAAACAGGACATGATTTTATTTATTTGTGCGAGAGGTGAAATCAAGAGAGATGTTTAAAATCGAAGTGTCATCTCGTAGTCGCAGCAACAAGATAATTGATTGAGGCGTGAGCGCGGACTCGCCTTCGATGTCGAGGTGCAGCGCGCCGTCGCGGTACTGGCCCACCTGCAGCCAGCGGTAGCGGCCGCGCGCCACCTGCTTGAAGTGCAGGATGTTGTACCGCGCCGGGCCGTCCCCGTGCGCGTCGAACCGGAACTCGTCGCCGCTCAGACCTGCGCGCCCACACTTATACACTATATTACATAATATTTATATACTCGTACATTGCACGACCACGTTTTTTTGGTATTTTTTTCCATCTACCATATTTTTCTATAGGTTTGTTGTATATTAATTCATTTATTACATTTACCGCTCTTTAAATTTGTAAGTGTAATATCTTCCGGCGTGTACCTTTGCGCTGTACAGTTGTCAGATTTTCTAGTTGCTAGTGTATTTAACATAAATTAATTAACTGAGAAGCAATTAAATTTTAATTCAGAAGTAACGTCTTTCGAATCCGCTCGAACAATATCGGTCGGAGCAAATAACACAATGAATGTATGGAAATATATTAACTTTTGTGAAATAAATACACGTGTAAAATATTTACTGGATGGTAGGTTTCCGTTGTCGATTACTGTATATGTAGATACCAGTGCAGGTTCAACTCGTGCCACCAAATAGTAATGTATAAATATCAGTGTGTATTAGTTTGATGGATGTTGTATCAGGTGAAATCACCAGGATAACGGGACCTAGCATCTTATGCCCCGAGGCGCCGAGCGCAATACGAAAAATTTACTTTACTTAAAAAATATGGATAAAAGCATTTGTTTTATTTATAATTGTATGAATAGTCAGTGTGGTCGCGTGCGTGGGAGAGGTGGGAGAGGTGGGAGAGGCGGACGTGGTTACCGGTGAAGTTGACGCGGCGCAGGTAGGCGAGCAGGTCGGCGCCGGGCGGCGGCCGCATGCCCGCGCACAGGCCGCGCCGTCCGCCGCACACCGCCGCGTGCATGTCCCTGCAGTGCAAAGCGAATCACTGCAGCGCGTACGAGGAACGCAAACGCAGACAAATTATCCTCGTGTTTGCATCTTTTTGACAATAATTGTTGGTTTTAAATATTGTTGGTTTATAAATTACCTAAAGCTATGCAATGTCAATAAGTCGCATCGAGATTGCGTAAATGTATATATTTGAATAATAATTTTCTGTCGTCTCAGATGCAATCTGTATTTTTTCGTCAGTAATTTATTTATTTTATTCAATAGCGAGTTCATTATATACGACATGTTCTCAGACCGGATTAACCGTTTGTCGGTGCGGCGCGCTCACCGCATGGCGTGTGCGAACGCGAGCACGGCGTCGGACACGAACTGCAGCTGCCGCTCGAACTCGGTGTTGTTGGCGGAGAGCCGCTCGGCGCCGCTGCACGCGCGCGAGTACCGCGCGTTGTACGGGGTGCGCGCCCCGCCCGGGTACCGGCACCCGAACTGGTCCTCCCAGAACTCTGCAATTAAACCCATGCTCTGCGATATCAGCGAAGCGAAAGCGATGCAAGCAACGAGACGAGGAGACGTTAATCTGATGGAAAATGATATGCTCACCCATAACAATGTGGCACCGGCTAGAGTGGTCCATATAATGAAGTAGGCAAGTGTAATAATCAACCTTACAAACTGAAGATTTACATGATTGACTTGGTGTCTTCATGAGTAAATTTTATTCTCTCTTATCTCAACTACACCTATTCACTGACATGGCTTAAGTATTTATAGCATTATAATCACAACGCGAAACTTAATAAATTTGTTTGAATCTCTATGCAAAATCATAGATTATCAGCAATAAAGCCCTATTCATGGGTGAAGCCACTCGGGCCGATGCGAGCACAGTAGTCGACCGGCCCCTTGTGAAGTACGTACTTTAAACTTTCGACTGTTTTAAGCCGTATTCTCGTTAAGATACAGTTTTCAGTTTTGTTTAATGTGTATTAAGGATGGTTCAGATTGTTAAAACATAATTGATAAATATCAGTTTACGGAACATTGAGAATGAAATAATGAACGGAAACCATTTTTGTTTTAATAGTAAATTAGTTCAGGCTCCGTTGAATTTAAACCGGTCAGTGTTACCTGTAAACCAAGGGTTTCTCTTGTTGTTATTGACGTTAAGGCCGAGAAAGTATTCCTTGAAGCCTGCGACCTCGTTGGCCTGCGGCTGCACGCTGATCGTGCCCTCGACCGCGCGCTCGTTGCCGTCGGACACGAGCGCGCGCGCACTCCAGCCGTCGGAGCCGATCCAGCTGAAGGCGGCGCTGGCGCCCGCGCGCTGCACCGCCCGCATCACGCCCGCCACCTCCTGGTCCGACCCGAAGATTATTGCTCCTGCTCAACAAGAACACCCTTTTATTTACAACTATTCAAGATCTCTTTGTATTATAATATTTCTCAACAGAGCGACTGAACAGCACCGCAATGTAATGAATAGCTCTTTGTGAATATTCACTTTCGATCGTGGTGTCGAGACGTGAGTGCGTGAGGTGTGCGGGGTATGCGGGGTGTGCGGAGGGTGTTATCGCGTCCCCGGCGGCGCATCGCTCGAGCAGTAGCCGGCGAGCAGCCAGATGTGTCACCGAGAAACAATTTTTCGCTAAAGTGGCCACAAATTGAATCCGCCGCCGCCTCTGCGGGCGCTGATTGCCTCTCAGTGCCGCCCGTTGCGCTCGCATCGGAAATTCGTATCGCACCGCCCCACACGCCGCACACGCCGCACACGCCGCACACTTTCGCTTAATATGTGGTGCGTGTACAAAATCTCTATGATAAAAATAGTAGAATGACGTCGCTACCAAAGAAACTGTTTAATCACAAATATTTTCTATGGAAGCGCTCTTGGCGATCACGGAGGAAATTCATTTAAAATAGTAATTGTTCTTTACTTATCGATGAAATCTTCTCAGTGGCTTTGGCTAGTTTATTATAACAAGGATTTGGTTAGGTGACGTACGCCCTGCGAATTCGAGTATACAACCAAGATTCATATGCTCACTGTTAAGTGGATCATACGCTCCGAAATCAATAGGACAAAGACAAGTAACGTGTCCCAGCGACGCGAGACTATTGTCGTTACTTTCTTCAGTTCCTTTAAAATATATTTACGTAGTTAAAGAATAAATATCGTTGTGGCGATGGATCAAAGAAGCTGTTTTAGTGACGTATCCGGCGCGTCCCTAAAAAGGGTAGAGGATGTACAGGGGGAAAATAACGCGTTGTTGTTGTCTTATATCCTGTTCGTCGAGTCGTGTAACCTTGGAATTGGAATCACCATAAGGACTACAGGTAGTTTAGGGAAAGTTCGTATAAAGAGAATTAACGATTTGTTGGTATTTAACATAGCGACGTACCCCTGGCCCTTGGCTTCGTCAATAGCCTTTGCACGATGCCGTCGTACGCGGCCTCGGCGGCCACACCCGAATCCTTCGCGAGCTTCTCCTTCACCGCAATGCAGATTCCGTTTCTCGAGAGTAATGCTTCCAGCTCTTCAAAAGCCTGGACAAGTGAACAAATTTCATAAATTGCCTAATTTTATACCGCCATCGTTCTTAATCCAGCAGAAGAACAGGCTCACTGCTGACATTCATTAGTCATTCCTTAAGTATATATAGGCTTTTTCTGGACTAGTGCGCTTTACCATCTAGATTGCATCTTAACTTTCCGTCAGGTATAATCGTAGTCAGCCGGATGATTACGATTATACTTTAACCCAGTAAATTTACTAACTGCGACGCCCTTCAAACTCAAAAACAGTAATGTTTACGCACTACTGCAGCAATAGAAGTGCCGAGTTGCTAATTACTTAGATGATCCCAAGTAACATAGATCTATTACCAGCATAACGAACAATTTTAACTTTTGAAACATGTATTTCTATATAAAGTTCGTGTTTTTATTTAATTAATATTGTATTTACCGTCGAGATGTATTTTCGTGATTTTGATGATGTATTGATAGTGATTGATTTTGATAGTGATAGTTACTCACATCATTCACACATCGTCATTACATGTACAATGCTTTCAGATGATAATATTGTATAAATAATAATAATAATAATAATGATAATGTTTCAATATTCACGCGAGCGCACCTTTATCCCGTAGCTGGACTCTTCGTAGACGATGGACACGTAGCTCCAGCGCAGCCGCTTAACGATCTCCACCATCGCCTTCACTTGGTGCAGGTCACTCGGAATGGTGCGCGTGAAATATTCGAAGCGAGCTTTGTTCGACAGTTCCGGCGACGTCGAAAAGAATGATACCTGGTGCATAACACAGACATTTACGTCCTAAAATTAAGTAAAGCACGCCACTCTCTCAAAAGGAAGCACACAACACTCACTTGCGGTATTTTGAAGAGTCGCAGCAGGTTGGCGACCTGCACGGAGGTGACGCTGGAGGCGGCGCCCACCACGCCCGAGATCACCTTGCGCACGGCGGACGCGTTGCACGCGTACTCCGCGTCGTCGATGTTGCTGATGGAGCCTGAAATCAGTCGGTGGATACCGCTCGATGCTGCTCACAGGCGACTTGCGAGCCTGAAGCCGCGAGATTGTTCAGGCTTTTCAAATGTGCCTAAAGGATTACGGAGGGCGAGAATACCTTTTATAAAATCGACGGCCATCTCCAAGCCGTAGGTGTCTCTGTCGCAGTCGTCCAGCACGTGCGCGCCTATGTTGACGCCGGGCACGAGCCGCCGCCGGTTGACCTCGTCCAGGGTGTACAGCATCGTCTCGAGCGCCTGTATGCCACCTTGCGGCATTACAGGACCGCACGTCAACTTGTCGGAGCGCTCGTGCACCATCATTAATCCGCCCAGAACCAAATCCCCTTCGATCACCGCTTCTCTTTTGATCGGCCAGTGCGGGTGCTTTTTATCTTTTAATTCGCCAAAGGTATTAAATAAATCGTTTTTTCTTTCGGCGCCGTAAGCGACAACGTTGTAGCTGTATCTATCCACTTCTAAATCCGTCGTCTCCTTGTAAGAACGGCGCTGCTCGTCTCGGGGGTCGTATTCAAAATACTGATCACCGAGGAATTGTGGTTCGGAGAGGAGCGGGTCGGGGTGGTCGTGGCGGTGGCGGTGGCGGTGGGTCGGCTCGCCGGCGGGCTGGCTGGTGGCGCGCTTCCCGTGCACCGGACGCATCGTGAGGAGCAGAGCCGCGGTCGCAAACCAACAGCGCTCAGGGAGCATGGTACTGATACCGGATTTATTTCATCGGCAGCGGGCGCGCTCTGCGTGGAGGTGAGCGGACGAGAAGCATTGCGCCTGTAACAAGAATATACTCTCTAATTTAAAAATAAAAGCGACGTTTTTGAAATTGAAAAAAAGGAATTCTTAACTCGGTTATGTAAACATTTATTCAAACGTAGAATGTGCAATACACGACGTAGTGAACCAGGACGACAGACGATACAGGCAGACCCGCAATCTGTCGACTGATGATTATATACCAAAAAGATGTAGAAGAATGGTACATCAATTCTAATACAGGAAATAAGGAAATGCAAAAATTAATATATTATCAAAATGTAATATTGTGGAAGTCTTTTTTAATGAAACCGTGATACCGGATAATAAAAAACATAACATATTTTCATAACACCGTACATTCAACACACAGCCAGGTGTAGTTGGTTGTTGTAAATCTTCGATTATACTCTGGTTCGGGAAATAAGAATGAGAGATATTACTCAGGTGTTATTTACACACACATGAACGAAAACCGTAGGAAACGTCGATATAAACGTTTAATGTTGTAAAAAGTTTTCTTTCGCTGTAGACGCGGCGCCGCCGCTGTTTGTGTGTTTCGAGCTCTGTTTTCTTCGCCAATATAACGGCCTAATGTTAAACCGAAACCCTCACCAGATTTTTATACCGCGCAGTGTCTGCCAATCGGTCATTATTTGATCACACAAATTGCTGGGCGTAATTATATCCTGTACACAAACATAAATACCTGAAGCAGTTTAATTAGTATATTCTTAATGATAGTATTTGTTTAAAATTTATTAAAATCGGTTTGATTATTTAGCAAGATGCATCGTCTCACAGGCGGTCTTTGCTTGGGCGTTGCGGGCACATGCGCAGGATCATTGATAAACAGATTTCGTTTTGCTCGATCTCAGTCTGATATCGTTTTTATAATATTGATTGTAATAAGCAATAAACAGGTTCAATAAATAAAACTCTCTTACTCCTCGAACCTAATGGATAATTTTAGTGAAACCTGAAAATAAACTACCCGTACTAAAGAAACAGTAAACATTTTTAAGCAATCTGTTTAAAAAGTAAGGAAAGATTTTATTGTTCCTTTTCTTTAATTTCACCTTTTACGGTAATTTCTAAAATTAAATAATCGTTGCTTTCGTCACACTTGAACCACCGGTCAACCGAAGCAGTATGTCAACAAAGATCAGGGGAAACCCCGGTTCCGTTTCAGCGATTCCGATTCATTTTTGCATTTGTTGTCTTTTGCAAGACGCCGCGGCCGGAGAGGCGATGTTCATGTTATGAATTTGAAATTATTTGATTGCTTGAAATTTTATGTTTAACAGTTTATAATGGTCCCAACTGTGTAGATTTCTTGTTAGCACGAGATTCATGTGCTTTACACACGGTTTATGGTAATGATAAAATTGAAAATTTATGAAGGTGAGAAAATGTCGACGGGGAAATCTACGGAGAAGGTCCAAACTTTGTTCGTTAGCAAGTTTTAAAAGGTGGGAACGATTTTAATTAATTTGATAAAATTTTTACACAAAACATGAAAGAGTTAAATAACGGTCGTCGCTATCCTAGGCGAGTTCTCGAACATACATCTCATACAAATGTACGGTACTTTGGCACGAGGCAACAATACAGAAACATATAGATCGGGTCACACTCAAATTCGGCAAATAATACGAACCGAGCGCAGTTCATCGTTTGAACGAATTAAATCAGCAGAAGCTGAGCTTTACGTGAAGTTTCTGCGGCGGGCGGATTACCGTCCAGTGAAAACATTGTTACAGAACGTCTCTTTTCATATTCGTAGCGTTATTTACTTATGTACGTGCGCTGCGCTGCTCTGCGCTGAGCTCGTAGCAGCTCTCTGCAGCGCTGTGGGATCCCAGTGTCTGTGATGTTCGTTCTCCAAATTCACCGCGCGAGCAAAGCGCCTAACGGAATCTCAATGAAGAATGGGTCCTCGTCACTGAAAAATATGATTTAGCCAGAACAGGTGGTGATTTCTACCGGAGGAAGTTGCAAGTCTGCGCTAAGACTGCAGCCATCAATGTGCAGTTGAACGTATGTGAGCCCTGCTACCAACTGAAGGTTCTCTTTGTCTCCGTATCACCTTCGCAATACAACGCGTGTACCACATAGCGACGTTCCTGCACTAGTCAACTCTTGCATAGTTCTGAACCCGTTTAGCGCTGTGGCGGCGTGAGTGTGGCCCCGACGCGGACAAACTGCGCTGATCAACAACAATGTTACTGTAAATGTACAGTTGTGACACTAGTAACTTATATCGAAAATATTTTTGGAAAGGCCTAAGTGTTTTTATGCAATGCAAAAAATGGTAGGTGCATGAAAAATGGAGATATTTCTCGTGGCTACCGGAGCTCTCTACACATTCTTTTGTGATTAGGCGATCAATATTTTATTGGCTTTTATTAAAAATATTTAAAGATACAAGAAATCTCGTTCAAAAGAGCGCGAATAAAACGAGTCCAATTAAAAAGAGATTAAAAGCTTATCTTCCGCCGTCGGATCCTGGGATGACAGGGTGGGATTCGCTCTCCACCATCGCTCTAACACAGTACGCGAACTACGTTAGAACACACGCGCACGCACGCACGCACGCTGCTACGCCTCATCAGGATCAACACACCGCTGTTCGATTCGTAGACGATTCATTTAGATCCCTAGACATTAGAGTGCAAAAACATAGAACGCTATTTGCATAACTTTAATGTTAATATTGAAATATTGGGTAACGTTGTGTCTACAAATAGAGTAATGCTATTATTCAAATATGTTCTAAAAATATTAAACATCTTATTTTTTATTTTAATTAATACTGTTTAGTGAGCACATTCTCGCATAATTGTTATACAAAATGCCCCGTTAGTTTACTCACTAGCAGGAGTCTGGATCTCCTCTCGTTAGAAGAGAAGATCGGGAATCTCACCTTATTTCTATCGAGGTAGTCATGGTCGCTGGACAGGCATCAAGGTGGGCCCGCGTTGTGTCATACACCATATGTCATAGAAGATTAAATTTAAAACTTTTCGATTTACGGTGAGTGCAAGTTCTCGAGATATTGGAATGAGGTGTCTGCGGCTCGTACACGCGCACACTATGCTTACTCTTGAGCTACCACACTTTATAACTAATATGTTAATTTAAAAAAATGCGTTTTAATTTTTTTTCCATTAAAAAAGACAATTTAATGTAAAAGGTATAAAATATATTATAATAAAATAATGTGTAAGTATGAATCCATATTTGACATAGTCATTAAGAGACTTACCATTTAATTTTCCGACAATACACCTAAATGAATTAAAAAGAAAAAGATAACGAGGAATTGAATAATTTAGAGGCAAAGAGACAATTACAATAGACACGCACTTGATAAGTAATCTTGTTCGCGGCGGAGGAGCGAAACTTTTAATTGACACTACTGACGCCGCGAAACGCTCCGACAACATCCATCCATACATCCACCCCGCACGAACGCCGGCGCGCGACTGAGCGCCCGCACGCGCCCGCCCGCCCACAGCACGCGCCGGCACGCGCCCGCTCGGGCCCGCTCGCGCCCGCTCGTGCCCGCTCGCGCCCACAGCACCCAGCGCCAGCTCTGAGTAATTAACAGTCGCGACGCACTTCGCGCCGATCATTAAAATATAATTGAAATGAAGTTTCATTTTATGAGAGGCTCGCAAACACCTGATCGCTGATTGCAATGCCATATCTCTTTGCAATTCTACAAGAAAATAATTACAACCCGGTCAGTGCGACGAGACACGGAGCGAACCTCTTATACAAACTCTGCATATTTTATGTTGATGATGCAATTTTCTTTTGCCCCG
>DWIB01000108.1:0-15411 GCA_018248155.1 Cressida cressida
AAGTTTGCGCGGAGTCAGCAGCGCCGGTACCTGCGCCGGCGCCGTGCACTGCAAGGCACTTTACTTTACTACCCACACGTCTCTAAACATTTAAGTAACGTTACATTAAATTTATATCGCATTAAGTACCTACTTGCGTGCACGCCTCGCCATTATTAAAATCGATAATGTCAACTTTAGGTATACATAATCTAAAAGAAATAGTATTATTTCCTATATAATAATAATAAATAGATATATAAAATGCCAAATACAAATATTTACAATAAAATATTAAAGAATTCCGTACGGATGAAACTATCGCATTCAATCTCGTTTTACATACTAAGCGTCCCGAATCCCGTCCGAGGCAGAGGCCGGAAGTCGGGGCGCAGCGCTGCCCGCCCAGCGAAGATTAGGAAACATTAACATACTCGTGTCCGGCAAAGAGCAGCACGAGCAGCACGAGCACGGACATACGGAACCCGGCACACGAGCTGCCGAACTGCTCATTGGTTTATCAATGTATATGACTCACACCACGATTTTTAGGTATTTTTCTTTGTCAAATACAAGTCATAAACATTATTATGATAAAGCGTGTAAAAATTTAAACTGTTTCCGCGGAACTGATAACAGTCGTCGCCATCGATAGCGCACGCGTCACGCGGGCGCGGGGCTGCCAGCGGGAAAGCACAGCTATAAGAACTTTCTTTGAACTTGATGAAAAGAAGACGACTCTTTCAGAGCCGGCATCGCCCGCGGTGTAATGACAATTAAATGTTCGACAGGTAGCAACGCCGACATCGGCGCACACGCGGCGGCTCCGTTGGCACAAGCATTACTCTAGTGTCCCTCTCATCCACTGCTAACACACTTAAGCAGCTCCGGCCTCCTGTTTTTGTTGTATGATAGATTCCCACTGCGCTATGAGACGCGTCGAACTCGGCGCCAGAAATTCCTGGCCGGGGGGTAGTTCGCAAAGCTCGGCCAGCGATTTTGCCGGCTTCAAACTGCCCATGGAATCATTTCCCGAGCTGTTCCTGGGCGAAGGCGATCGTAGGTCCTCATTCAAAGACACGTACAGTTCCCCGATCGACTTGGTCGCTTTCAGCTTCCCCGGTAGAGGAATGTCCTCCTCGTCCGATTCGGAGCTCGTCTCGTTGTCACTGAGATCGATGTCGAAAGGTCTCTGCTTTCTTCTCATCTTCTTCAGTTCATGCTCTCTGTCCTTCATCTCACGTAGCTCCTTCTGGATTTTTTCCTCGACGGGTACGTAGCCCTTGCGCAGGGGCTTGCCCTCGGCGGTGCGCGAGATGAGGGCGGGCGCGACCGCGGTCGCAGGCATCGCCAGCGGCGGCGACAGAGTGACCGGCGAGGTCAGCGAGGTCGGCGAGATCGGCGAGGTCGGCGACGTCACCGACATCTTCCCCTTGCTGGCTATGAATCTTTGCATTATGCCTTTGGTTCCCGTCTGCGGGGTGAAGCGACGTGTGTATCCATTAGTATTGAGAACCGTTTGTGTTGCCGGCGAGGTGGGTGCAATCGGTCCCAGCAGATGGGACGTCGAAACGGCTCTGTTCAGGGTTTTTAGAGGTTTCTCTGAGACATCTCCGTTTAAGTGACCGTTCTGGTTTGAGACGTCTATCGTTGACTCGGACAAAAGCCTATTCGTTCGGAAGTGTCCTTCCCTGAACTCGCGCTCCCTCTCCGTTACTTCAATAATCTCCCTTTGTATCCTCGACAGAGGGTCCTCCTTCAGAGACTGAAATAAAAACAGTAAAAATATTTAAGATTCGTATAATACGAACATATGTTTACACATATGAAGCGACATTCGTGCGAGGACCAGAGCCGCCGCCGCCGTCGCCGCGGGACCTAAGTGTGTCTAGGTCTCTCGACACTTCGATATACTTGTTTCTATTGACCTTAAAAATAGATCGCGCAAAACCAGTCTATCTATATTACGCGTCGCCGGTTTATTAGCCTGTTTATACAAGGAGTTCGCCTTTATTTAAATAGAAACATTATAAAGTACATCTCTCGGAGCTTAGACAACGAAAAATTGTAAAAACTAGCGGTGATTAATGATTAAGTAAACAAAATGTGGTGCGCGCGCGTCGCGGGGGTATTTAGGTTTCCAAAGGTCGACCAAACGGTGAGGCGCCATCTCGTTGCTACAATGACTTTATTGAAGTCGCAGAGAAAACGCCCAGAAATAATTATCGACGTGCTTAAACCCACGAACGTGCAGAAATGAATCATTAGCGATTATAGAAAAACCTGTTCAATATAAAATAAAAAATTGCGTATCGAGCGATCAGTTTCGACCGTCGTTAAGCGATTTTACGAAAAATAAATCTGGGCTTGTTTTCTAACAGATTATCGGTTTCGAGGAACGAATCGATTCAGCTAAGATCTCGATTATACATCGGAAAGGGGTCAGGCCGCGCAGCTCACTTTCATCAGAGCGGTGTCGTGTGTCGCCGCGACGTGCGCGTGAGGGTACGCAGCGTGCGCTCCGCAGTGCTGTCGAGTGCGATGTGCGACCCACATGTATACACGAACAATTTACATGCACGTTTAAACTACGAGCCGAGATCTCGCGCACACGAGCGAGCTCTGTAACTGTTGTTTTGGAGGTTGCGGCGCTGCAACGCGGGCATGCGGGCACGCGGACCTCTCCCGAGGCGCCGCCCCGCCCGTGCGCTCACTTCAATATATTCTACTCACAATTACAGTAATAACTGTCAGCCGACGTATGATACGAGATAAAACTGCGCCCGCTCGTGTACCCGAACGTTCTATCAAACAAATCGAACTGTAGATAACGCGTCGATATCGGATGTATAACAGTACAGCTGATCTGGCCGGGCTCTGGCTCCGGGTCCGACGCGTCGAGCTCGGTCTCAAGTCCCCGCACGTATATTGAACAAATGTTTCCTCGGATACCCACTTCTGCCATGGCTCGATAACGTCACGGGCACTTCCTGACAGCAGCAGCACGAGTGGACAGTTCAACACTGCAGGTTTACGTTATGCGCATGACGGGACCGCGCGAAACGACCGACTCACTCGACGCACAGCACACGACTGACGGCGGAGGCGGCAGGCGGCGGGCGGAGCGCGAGCGGGGCGCCGCTGCGTTACCTGTAGAAAAGAGAAAGGGGCAGAGCACCTGGTGCTGCGCTGCTTTACCGAGCGCGCGTCACGCGGAATTCCGCGCCGCTGCTTGGCGAGGGGGCGCCGCCGCGGCCGGACGGGGTCGCCAGGGAGCACCGGGAACTCGCCTGTGACTGATAGCCCTCGATCCTCCATACTTAATTAGTATCATACGAAATGTGACGCCTCGTCTAGCAATGCTTTACCATTCGAACCAAATCGCCGAAGTCCATCCAAACCATTGACTTAAATGTAACGACGAATACATTTTATATTTTCAAATGTATTATTGTACACATCGTGTATAATTTTATCATAAATATAAACATTCTGTACAACAGTGTTAAGACCTAAAAATACGTTGAAACCAAGTTTAGCGAATTTCTAATCTGAAGTAGTACAAAAATAGAGCAAGAATATGAGATGATAAATGTAGTCATCTCTTAAGAATAAATCGTATTTTTCCTATAAAAATATACACTTTGCCCAGCGGTATGGAGACCGGCAGAGTTCATTCATCACCGCCACTCTCGTTCCTTCTACCAAAGAGTTCCGTGCGAACATATTTCTTTTATTATGGAATCTCCAACAGCATACATACATTAAAAATACAACAACTACACGTAAAATTATTAAATATAATATAAATATTAAAAAAATGCAACGAAACACCAACTTTAAAATTAAATTCAGTGTTTCTTGCATTTCGTGCTTCGTGCTCATCACCTTGGGACACATGTTAACTCTCGTCAACCCAGTAACTTTACTAGCTTCAAGTTTTTTCATACTGGTATATAGTAATGTTTACACATTATTATTTCGCGGCAGAAGTACGAATCGCGGGGGTACGGTGGTATATACCCAGACGAACTCCGGTAACAAGACCTACCTATATTAGGCATATTTATAAAGTGCATGCAACGCAGTTGATCGGGATCTTCGAGGGCTATGTGTTAGGTGAAAAAACATTGAATTCTTCCTATTCTTTTGTAATTCATTATACAAGAAAGTTTCCAAACGGCATGGGCACAAACATGTTTCGTGTCTAAGCATTGAACAGGACAATTCTGGAGCAAACTTAGCAAAAATTTTCGTATTCCGTTAATTGAAACCTAAAGTTTTAAATAGTAATTCGAATATTTTAATAGGAAACGTGAATTTGAGATTGTCACCAGTAATAACATCTAAATCTCGAATTTCATTTACTGTCTGTAATAAATCGTAAGAAACCTTTGCGCAGTCAATAATAACCTAGTTAGTTGTATTTATCCTTACCGCTACCATGACAGGATTACCCCTGTGATACAGCAGTAAAATGAATTTTTTTTTAAAACATTATCTTACTTAGAAACAATAATTTTATCAAATTTAATAACTAAGTATATAATATATAATTATGAACTTGTTTAGGCAGCATGAAAAGAAATAATCTCATTCTGCAATTATAATAAATAAAAAATTAAAAAATAAATAAAATTATAATAAAGATTCTTGGCAGCCATATTGTAATAAATAAGACACATTAATAACAATTTTTCAAAACACCTATCTTTTGTCCATCCAATTTTTGTCTTCTCCATTCTTAGACCATTTCCCTGCAAAAAATTGCAGTCAAGTAACTAAAAAATTAAGATAAGTAGAGAAAGTAATATCATGTAGTGTCAGGTAATAAGAACATGACTAGGGTAACAATTTTTTGCATTTTACAATTTGTACAAAATACACTTGCGTAAAAAAACTTTATTGGTAACCATGGTTACACGATTGCCTCAATATAACAAGAATGATTTACTATTTAGTACATTTATGTTATTGTGTATACAAGCAACTGAAGGTAGTCAAACATGTTATTATATAGAAGAATGTCTTTGGTGGGACTCATTATAACCGGAGCAGACAAAACTTTTTGATAGACCTGAAAAGTAATTTTATACATTTATGCGATGAATATTAACAATAATCGACAGCATCTTTACCTCTCCTCTAGAAACACATGGTTAGCATCCATGCTATTGGAATGAATGTTTACAAATAATAGTGATAATTCAGTCTTAAAGTATTACAAAATAATCTCCCTAAATATTGACTAGCGCAATTGCATTCAGTAATTACTACACAATGGTCACCTTACAATCTTGACTTGTTAAAATATCTGGTTACCTGTGAATATCTAGAATATGAATTGTAATCACTATAACATAAAATATATGTTATTTTCCTCCTTTTTATGAGAGTACATAGAAATTTAAATTCAAGTAAACTTATTTACTAGTTACTCCAACTTATAATTACATTTGAATAAGTGAACTTAACCAGTTAACTTTTCACTGACTTTAATGATATATAGCACTTTGGACTTTAAGTTGTACATGTCTCAAGCTTCTTGTACACAGCTTTCTATAATGGAATCAACACATTTAGTCTTTGTTTGAGCATCCAGGTGGTTGACTCTGATGTGCCGAGACAGGTCACTGGTCCGGAAGAAACCTCTTGAACAATACTGGCAAACATATGGTGTGTAGTTAGTGTGCTGTTTCAATAGATGGAACTCCAACATTGTTGCAGTGGGGAAGCTTTTTGTGCAATCTCCAATAGAGCACTTGAACTTTGCAACATTTTCATGTTTTAAAAACATATGCTGTGAGAGGCTGCGTTTAACTACAAATGCAGCGTTGCACAACCCACATACAAACGGCTTTTCACCAGTGTGCTTCCGCATATGGATTTGCAAGTCAGAGAATGTTTTGAAACAAACAGTACATTGACCAGATCTCTCAGAATGCACTCTCTTTATGTGCTGCAGTAGGTTGCCTCTCACAGAGAAGGCCATGCCACAAAAACTGCAAATATTTTGTTTTTTATTTGTGTGCAAATTTAAGTGAGCATTCAGTGCTGTCTTAGTTTTCATGGACTTGCTACACAAGTGACAGGTGAATTTACGCTCGTCGGAGTGTACAATCTGATGTTTTTGAACAAGATTCTTATCGGCAAATTTTCTATCACATACAGGACAGGAATAAGGTTTTTCACCGGTGTGGGTTCTCTTATGTCGGAGAAGAGTTGCAGTCTGACGGAATTGTTTAGGACAAAAGGGACAGATGTAAGGTTTCTCTCCTGTGTGCACTCTGATATGGGTGATAGTATCGTTTTTTCTAAAAAAGCGAAGTCCGCATGTTTCACAAGTAAATTTTCTTTCGCGTTTTGTGTGGTAGGTGCCATTGTGTCGCTTTAGCCCTCCTTTTGTGGTGAACTTGGCGTCGCACAGAGAACACACGAAAGGTTTCTCACCAGTGTGAGTGCGCATGTGGTTCTGCATTGCTGATGGGCTGATCACCATCAATCCACATACAACACATTGTATTCGATCTATCTTGCTTTTTTTAATTTTCTTTCTAGTACTCGTATTCTTATTCCTTATAATACATTTATTTTTAGTCGTGTGTTGCAAGTCACTCGAAATTGCATCAGAGGATAAATCACAGTTGTCTTGGTCAAGCTCATTTCTGACGTTTTTAAGTTCGGAATCTGTTCCGATTTTTTGTTGGTTTACTTGAAAATCGACTTGTACGGACCGTAAAGCTTTATCGGAAGCTTCGCATTTTTTCACAAATCTATATGATATGTTAAGATCAGTCACGCAAACGGAGCATATCATGCTTGGTAGACCATCGTCTTCGCTTATATTCAAATTGATTAATCGCATTATTTTTTCATAATATCGAATATCATCTTCTTTATCACAAAGTGAGATGGTAGCCGATTTATCTAAACATATTCTACATACATTCAAATCCATTACGATAATAAAAAGTTAACTTTGAATAAATATTGCTTTCTAATACAGTCTTTCCATTATTTAATAAATAATAAAGTGATCGTTCACACTTCAAACCGCCATAATTTCCAATGTCATATGGATTTAAAAAATTGTTGTAACTTTGACTACATGGTTTTCTGCCACGTGAGAAAACGTTAAATTGTAATATAAACAGCATTTTTGTAGATTCTTTTTCTTTTTCTTTCTTTTGTAGATATTTTTAGTAGTTATAATTATCGATAACGATTCAAAAATATTTATTTTTGATAACTTTTATTAAAAATAAACATTTTTAAATTTTTTTCAATTAAATATAAAAATATTAAAAGTTGTCTTATTATTTTTTATAATGTTGTTTGTTTGTATTATGTTTGTATAATGTTATTGCAAGTACTGCGATCATTGCAAATAACTTGTCCGGGAACAAGTCAGTGGCAGTGGTTAGATGGGCTGTATTTAGCAATATATATCATATACAGTCTTTGATGAAACTGACAAAAATGTAGCTTCTTTGCTTGAAGTTAATTTTTAAGTTTTTTAGACTATGGTTCAATGTGTGCTGTACGTTACTGGTGAAAATGATACAGCATGGAGTGGTCCGTAATAATATTTCTCAAAGGAAATCACTGCCGAGATAGAAGTTACTTGGGAGTAACAGAACTCTACAGATATTTTAGAGCGGTAAAAATAAAAAAAAACCAGACTTGAATATAATTTATTTTAATCGTTTGCATAATTTAATTGGAAGTTTCTTCATTGTTCTCTATCACAGTCAAGATACAGTATTTAAATAACAGAAAAGAACATGCGGATATAACAAGAGCATTAAAGAACCAGATATGTTGGGTTAAAATAGTAAACTGTAACTTCAAAAGATACAACGTTAAGTAGAGTGTCGCTTGTTCGTGTGATGCGTCATACCCGGCATTCCTGCTTCCATGTGTAAATTGTAAATACCAAATTCTACACTTCGTCATCAAATCTTAGATTTAGTAAATATCGTTAACATGATCACAGGGTTAAAAACTAAATAATAACGGAATTGTCCCGCGAGCTCTCCGAGACAACAAATCATAACAACAGATATTAATGTATGTCCAAATTGTTGAAGGTTTAAACTCTTCTTAAATGCGCAATAATACAAACATAACAAAGTTTATAAAATCGTTGCGCGAATATTATATTTCTGGTGTAATAATTTCATATTGTGTAAAATTGGTAAAAAAGACAATAACTTAAAAAGGAAATATTGTAACAACAAAACAAAAAGCAAGGAAATAGATGCTGCAGTACAAAAGTACCGTAGCTCTGTCAATGTGGAAAAAGTTTTTTAATTAAATGACATAAAAATTTAAAACATTAATAGCCCAGACACACGTTCCTAGTTGAAAGTGTGCTGTACCTGCAAGAGTCGGTCGAGGCCCTCCCAGTACTTTCTGGTCGCACCACGCGCACCTTTCTAGCTAAACTATCGACTAACGACTAATGCAGTGTCGCAAATTAGCACCAGACACATGGCTCAGTGTGCCGGCGGGCACGAAGGCGCCCGCTTGTAACTTATTTTGTATCTTGCATAGTTACCGTCATAATTTCTAACCTAATATTGCTAATAAAATAACTCAATATAATGAACCATCCTATTTACATATATTTAATAACATGAACTTCATTTCATCTAAATGATAACGGGTAATCTGTAGATTGGCCGTATCTATGGAACTGAAACACTTCACAATATACAAAAGCATAGCTACTTTACACTTCCAGGGATCCAGATCTGAAGCTAGGAGCTCCCATGGCAATCCAGCGGATGTGAGAAAGCAATTTCGTTAACAGTTGCAGCAAAATGGAATGACTAGATTTTGATGCAAAATAAATGATGTAATAAACTATAAGAACGAAGATACTACCTGCTTTGTGAGTGTGTAAAGTGGTAGCAGCTTCTAAGTATCTGAATTCACAAAAATGTTACATAATCCATACTTAATCGAAAAGCCTTTTTCGTGTAGCAATATTACTTATTTGCATTTTATCATTTACATCATTTAAAGCAAAATTGTTTTCCCGCGTCATCATAACATTTACGTTTTAACTCTTTTTATGAAAATAAAAAATGACGAAGTTAAAAACAAATAACCAAATTGATATACAATTTGTCATCTTCAACAATATATAATATAATCTGTGAACAATAGTATTATCTGTGCCCCAAAAACATTACCTTGGTTTGTCATAATGATTTGATTACATTACAATTAAATATAGAAATTTCCTCCCATTCAAGAGGTATTAAAACTAATACACCTTTATCACCATAACAAATGATTGCCCAACCAATACATAAATATACATTTGTAAACATTATGTTATACTAACCTATAGTTTACAAGCTAAGTCCACTATTTGTTTTTACAAATTGCACTATTTCCAATACAATTCCATGTGCACATCAGTTCACCATAAATTAATGACAGGTTTCTGCGCGATTAAGTAAGGCAACCAGCATCGCCCATGTACTCTTACTAAATTCATTATCAATCGCATATGTGAAATGCAATGAGCATTTATGTTCTCAAACAGATATGAACCGAGTGGCATGTAACAATACTAATAAAAATAAACGACACCCTCGTCGCTGTCGTTTATAAAATGACCAGCGAGCCGCCAAGAGCGATCGCATTGTAAAAGCACGTCGCGAATATTCACTTCTTAATAAATATACATTTCAAAATGATTAAAAATAATTTCGATGTGTTTGAATTAAGTCATATACATGTTCGGATCATAAAGAATATGGTCTAATGTTTTTGTACAACATCAGGAACAAATCTGTGACCTTTCCCACGATGGGGTCGCGTGCTATCGGCGGGGCTGCGCCGCGAGTCAGTTGATGGCTTGTTCAGTCATCTGCAGGCAGAGTGCGTCGAGGCCGGAGTAGTCGTCGTGGGGCGCGCGTGGGGCGCGAGGCGCACGCGGCGGCGGCGCGGGCCACGCGCCCGGCGGGAACGGCGGGTACGAGTTGGATTTGCCGCGCGGCGGAGGAGGCACGAACCGGCGCCCGTTAGTGCGCGGGCACGGAGCGCCTGACCGCCATCTACGCACACATACAGTACTCGATCAAAGTGTTACCCAAAGAAACGGTTGTTAAAAAATTTGTGTCTCATTACTCTAAAAGCGCTCTACTACGAGACTGCGTAATCATTGTTGCATAAGGTTGAGGTAAGTAGGTGTGTACTGGCCTAGGTTTGTGTCGGTGCACGTGCAATGGCAGCTCGCCCACATGATGGAAGAATTGGCGCGGCGGCAGCCGGTGCCGCAGCCGTCGCAGCGCCTCCTGCAGCGCGGGCTGCCGGAACGCCTCGTGGTGCAATGCCTGGAGGCAGTGCGTTACAATAGATTCTCTAAGACTTCATATTTCTGAAACTATACCGACCCATTATTTACGTCCCACAATGCGTATGGTTGAGTGTTAATTAATTGACAACGATAACAGATAACCGCTGCTGACGCGACGCACTTGCTTGCTCGTGTTTACTCATAAGTGAAATAAAAAAAAGCGGTCGATACAGTCAAACATCTTTAAAGATTGCTTATGCTTTGGTGTGCATGCATTCCTGTATGTCGGGATTACGATTACGAACGTCCAGTGATACCTTCTCTACGAGCCAGCAGTGCAGAGACATAGGGTCTATGTGTTCCATATCCGCGTCAGCAGTAGTACTTCCACTCCCGTTGCCGTCACCGTTCATGCACTTTGAAGCTGGAAATTAGAGCAAAATATTAATTTATTATTTGTTACTGTTAAATTTGTTATTACATTCCTGTTTGTATGCATAAAACTGCTTCACTGCAATCCACATTTGATTGATTTGAGTATTCCTTGCAAAAAATAATACAACTTTACTGAAATAAATTTTGTTGGACCTTATCAGTATAACATCCATGTTTTATACGTATCAATAAGTATTTCGGCTTTAGCCAAAAAATAATAGCCTTTCTTTTTGCTGCTAAGGCATTTTAACAATGTAAGGTGATGTATTAATGAACACTATTACTTTTATTGCGTGATGTTATTACTACACCAATTTTGCTTTAAAAATATAATTTTATTCAATTAGGTACCTCCCTCAATATTTATGACCTTTTGCCATAATCAACATTTTCAAGCAACATAACATTAATTTTTTTTTAATAAATGTATGTGATACATTGAGCTTCTCTGCAGTATCACAATTTGAATTATCAATATTTGGATTGATAATGGCCTTGATATGGATTACAATGATTTCGACTGGAAAGCCAAATTGTTGAGCAATTTTCAGTGAAAAATCATTTTAACGAGATTTGGCAAAACTAATTTCGACACTCTCTTTCAAGGCTTCATTTCTAAATACAGCATACAATTTATTTTGTGTTTGCAATGCATTCTTGCTTTTTCAGAAGTAATATTACAAAGAAAAGAGATACCAAGTTCCAGAGTAGCGACGATGGCCGATGGCAGGTCAGAACTAGGCAGCATGGGGCTGAACAACACGGAGCGCAGTCGCTCGAGTGCACGGGGCACCGCCCCAGCTGCGAGTTCGCTGCGTGCCAGCTGTAGAGCAGCACCGCGTTCCGTCAGCTTTTTGATGGACACCAAAATCTTATGCCGTGCACCCTTCGTTACGCCTGCACCAAGAAAAAAAAAACTACTTATTATCAAAATTATAGTCATCGGTAAAAGTACAAACATTATAGACTCATCTACATTAGTGTTTCTACTTAACCTTTTGGTGCCATGCCCCTTGTGTTGGTTATGCCCCCTACAGGCTCCCACACACCCATATGACATACATAATTTTTAATATAAAAAATTCAAATGTTCCTTTAAGAACCTAAGCTAACCTAATTTGTTTTTTCTTCATTTGGCACCTCAATCTACTATTGCATTTACATAAGCTGATGCAGAGGATTTAAAATCGTTTGCGTATTGCCACCCTAAACAATCGAATTGCCCCTGTGGGGAGTGGTTCCCACAGAAGACACTCATCTACATGCTGATTCATATAAATAAAAGGTAAAATTTAATTACAGGTAAGAATTGTTTCTCATAAAAATAATCTTTCAATGAAGACAGTCACGGTCAACATTATTACAACACAGGCTCAAGTTGTCTACCAATTATTAAAATACTTTTTAGGTTATGATATCTACGCTACTATATTGCAATCTAGTAGTGTAGACATCATGACTTGCTACTTAACCAAATGTTTGCATGTGTATCAAGTGCAACCACGGGTAAACACGAGTTGTCTCTACAATAAGCTATTAGGTTGTGAACCTCAGATCCACATGCCCAGGATCTGATGTACTGTAAGAAACATCAAGTGTCTTACCAGTGTCATCAACATCAGAAATACAATAAATGTAATAGGTTTTCACATAAAAATATTAGTAAAACTGGCTTCGAAAATTGTATTAAATTTTAGAAAACTTTAGGATAACTATAAAATAAGAGATTTACCTAGTTTTTCTAAATACTTTTCATCCATAGCCATCATCTGTTCATAGCTAATATTAGTGAATAGCCACACATATTTGTGCAACCTCAAACTCTTTAACCATTGGCCAACAGTGGACATGCCGGGGTGTTCAGTAAAGTTATTCGATTTGAGATCATCCAGTCTCGTCTCGCTGCCCGTGGTGCCATATAATATGCTAATAGGTCTGATTTGGCTCAGACTGTGCTCACTGGATAATGAAAAGCTTCTTGGCTTCTGGACAAATGGTTCATCATTCAAATTTTCTGCTGATGAGGACATTTGCATGAAATTCGTTGATGGCGGAGTCAGGCTATTAGATCTTTGAGATTTGGGTTGCACTATTGCCATATCAAAATTCAGGGTTTCAACATCTAGGCTTATGTCTACATCTCGGCCATTTTTGGAAAAGGACTCTTGCAACAGATCTGTGTAAGAGTCCATTGATTCTAAAAGACCCCGAAACTCCACATTTTTGCCAATAGTTCGTCGGAAGAAGCTATTGGAACCCCATATATTTGTATCAGGTAAAAGGCATGGATCTATTCTTTGCTTCCAGACAGACTCTGTGTTATGGTTGCCAGAAATGTGGTTTTCTAAGTAGCGTAGCCATTGTGTTAGAGTCCTGAAACAAAACAGTTACCATATACTTTTCTAACCCTAGTCAAAAATAACAATAAATAAACCTACACCCTACATTATATAGTTGTTTTTAGAGAACAATGTACTAGATGTTTGTTTTTATATATATTTTGTACAGACATTCGATTTAATATTATATCTTAATTACAATCTACTGTACCTTACATTATTTAATATCATATAATCCAGTTAAATTAATGCATGATTGGAGACTAGGAGTACTCAAAACATCAAAATTAGATGGCACTTCCATTGTTGAATTCTGGACATGATTCCAACATATATAATGCATAATAATAATAATAAATAATAACAACAGGGGGTTTTGAAACTACAAAGATTATAAAACCCCTGTCTTTTCTTAACAAAATCAATAATTAAATGTAACTGAATAATTTATGGATAAAAAGGGGAAATTATTAGCAAAGCAGGTAGTACCTAAACTAAATAATTTAGAAACACTAACCCTCTGGCTGCACAGACAATGGACTATTTACAGAAAGTACTGTAATTTAAACTAACCTTTGTTCGTGATAACTTAGTGCAGGGTGTACTAGTAAGTAAGATAACATTTGCCGGCATAGCTCTGGTGTGACAGAATTCCTCCTTGGCGCATCCACGCAACGTTGTACCAGCGTCGGCACAACACTCACATACACATTCTTAGCCCTCTCATTATCACTCCTCAACAGAGGAAGTAGTGTTAGTATTTGTCGCAAGCGTTCCCCACCTACATCATAAGGAATAACAAAATAAATATAAAAATAAAATGAGTACAGCTGAAATGTCAGTTTCTGCACCAAGTAATTGTGCAAACATGTGACGATAATATTTCCAGTGTGTTTACATACAATAATATGATGAAAACTTGTGCAATGGTGGTATAGTGCCTAGCTGAAAAAGGGCCAGAGGATGACTTAACCAATAATTATTCTTGAAAATTGTGGGTAGCAGAATATTGCAACCGTTTGTATTGCTTACTACCAAATAAAATACTACTTTTTGTGATATATTACTATTGAAGAATCATTTCTGTCCTTGTGTATATATAGCTGTCATTATTTTTTGGAAAATTAGGTAGTAAGTTTATGTCAAAAAATTATTTCTTACTAACAATGTTTCTCTAGAAATAATTACTTGCTAAAATAACAAATAGATTATTAATTGTTATTACTCAATTTTTATACTACTACTAATAATAATACACATGGCTTAGCTTAGCTTGGCATACACTCCTAACAAAATGTTGATGCATTTTAGTGACATGTAGGGATACACATACTACCTGTAATTCTTAGTGGTTAAGTTTATTTTATTGATCAAAGAATCTCTTGCGATGATCAATAAACAGTTAATATAATGTTGCACATTAATTACTGCATGGTAAACAGTGTTCTAAATGAGTTTAGACTATTTTATTGTTAATTAATTACACAATCTTTTTTTCCATGTGTTGACACAAGTCTAAAAAAATAAAATATATATGCATAAAGTAGTTATTAAACTATGAACTAAATAAAAACTTGATAATCTGACCTTTGACAAATGAACAAGTGAACTGTTTCAATTTTAAGCTATAAGGCTGTAGACAGCAGCCGTAGTATCAAATAGTAGAGTAGATAACATTAGTTGCTAGTTATAGACTGTTACATGCATGTTATATAGTTCGCGTTTTACCCTCATCTTCGTCATCGTGATTCCTGGGAGTGAGCAGGTTCGCAAGCAAAGTTTCGTCGTTGGCGTCTCGCTCTAGACGATCGTCTTCCACATGGTTCTGCAGCGCAGCCTCCACGGCCCTCTGGACGAGTTTCAAGCCCGGCCACGGCACCCGTCGCGCCAGTGCACAGGCCACCACAGTCCGTTCGCATGTACCCCATTGCTCGAAGACCCCGGCTACACCCCCCAATTGCTCGTAAAAGGTGCCGTTCATCGCCACAACAGCATAGCAAACCGAAGAGCGATCTGTTTGTATCCAACACGTCAAGTATAATTGACAGCCGATCGCAGCGCAGCCTCGACCGTCTCGTGGGACGGCACCGCGGACTCAGCCGGCTGCTCTCTTGTACCACAAATTAGTTATAATTTGATGATTGCAGGTAACTAGGAAAACAACATTTATTCGGTTTCAAAGACAACTTATCAAAATCCAAAATGGCTGATGGTAGATAATATTTCGCTTTTAATTTCACCAAAGAAATAATATAAATTAACCCTAAATATTACAAAATAGTGTTAATATTCACGCAATTATTTTAATCTAAATTCATTTGTATTATATGCTAATATAAAAAA
>DWIB01000109.1:0-15328 GCA_018248155.1 Cressida cressida
ATTAATATTAAAACATTAAATACTGTATAAGTGAAATAAACTGGTTACTATCTGTTACACAATAAATGCAACGAAGTTCATGATTAGTGAATTGAGTTTAATGCAATGTGCATTGCAAGCTGTATGCCTGAGAAGGAAACGATAGTTAATGATTTACAATCTAATAGAACTAAATAACGAGTCATACAGCACACTAAAGCCTCGCCCACCATGTACACTGACGGCGAACGTGAAAAAGTGTGACCTGTTCTTACACATATGAGATCGCTATATAAGAGTTTGCAGGCACACTTTGCTCTCATTTCGAATTACGCTGTTTACCAAATACAATTCAAGTAACCGAGTGTAAACATTATCGAGCGCGTTAAATGACCTAACCATATACAAATACCTTTAAAACTGAAACAAACAAATACATAAAATCATCGAAATAATGAAATCGGTAAGAATCCTCAAAAGGTTTAAAGAAAAAAGAATTTGAAATTTTTTTTAACCAAACTATTTCTTTCTTCCAGGTCATAATAGTGACTGCTGCTCTTTTAGTGAATGTTTTCGCATATCACGACCCTGATCTCAACTACCATCTCAGCCAGGTGCAGACATTGCAAGGATGTGGGGATGCAGGATACTCGTATCCCGTACCAGCAACTCAACTGACGACTGAAGCAGCATCTAACCAATACAGTGGTGCATCTTACCAGCAACAACAAGCATTACAAGCTGTTGCATATCAAGCACCTGTTGTATCCCAAGCAAGCTATACACAAGCTGCTGATCAAAATGAATATCATGGATATGCTACATCCGCAGGATTATCGACAGCTTCATCTGTACGAACCGTCACTCCGTTAGCAACATACGCCCAAGCACCAATTCTATCTAAAGTTACAGCAGCTCCGTTAATCGCCAAGTACTCTTTATCGCCTCCTAAAACTACATACGTGACGAACAATTTAATTTCTCAACAGTCTGCAGGTATAGCATCTTCAAAAGCCTCCTTAAATTCGTACAGTATCCAATCAAGTGGACCAGTAGTATCTCAAGTGTATGCAGCGCCGACCGTTAGATACGCAACTTCTCCAGCTCTTCGAATTCAACAAGCTCCTCAAATTGCAATCGCAAGCTACAGCAATCTCTCTCCGGTATCTATAAACCAGTATCAACAGGTCGCACCAGCACAAATACAAGCTGTGTACCGAGCCCCGGCTGTAGCACAATACCGCTCTTCGACAAGTGGATCTCAATACATCGCGCCAACAGTTGCCGAATATCATGCAAGATCAGGTCAATATAGTAACCAAATAAACGTACCAGCTCAATATTCAGCACCAAAAACAATCGTGGAGCAATATTCTGCACCAGCTGTTGCACAATATTCAAGCCCAGCAATCGCAACAGCACAGTATTCTGCACCTGCCTTAGCAATTCAACATTCCGCACCATCAGTCCAGTATGCTTCACCTGAAGTAACAATCCAGCAATCTGCACCAGTAGTATCGCAGTATGTGGCACCAGCTTTAGGAGTACAATATTCAGCCCCTGCGAGAACACAATACGCTGCTCCAGCTGTAGCGATAAACCGACAAGCTGCTTTGGGAGTTAAAAACGTCCACACCGAGTTTTTGGAGAATTACGTAAGTTTTTCATATTTATTATGACTAATACAAACATGATACATAATATCAATTTTAAGGCAATGAATAGCCTAAAATTAGAAATGTGCTTATAATGCTATGTAAATTAAATGTTTGTTTCGTTAAAAAAAAAAATGTGAAGAAGTATCTTTCAAACAACAGCAAACTGATATCTGTAACAGTAAAGGACATACTTGTTACAAGAGTGCTTTAAATATAGCTTGTTTTGATTCCTGTAATTTTTACTAAAAAGAGTATATACTGTCTCATAGAAATGTTAATTTTATTAATTAATCTGTTTTATTTAACTGATATAAACAAAATTATTATAATATTAATATCAAGAAAGCGTAACTAACACATTATCTTACTTAAGTCATCAAATCAAATGTCACATTGATGATATTTATTTTGACAATTGTTGATTTCTAATGAAAATACAAATACTTTTTCTAGCTATATAAATATTGCAAATCTCTAATTGAATTAATTAGAAAAAAACTCAGTCTTAATCACTCTACCCCAGGATATTACTTCACATGTGCATTACTTCACAATCCTGCAATTTTACTAACGTAATATAATCACATCGGCCATTCATCGTACTGATGACGGTTCCGACATATTCGATTTGATTTATGTGATTCACATTCATTATTATTTTAATCAAATAGTATTCACATGGAATACATTTAGGTAGAAAGGTAATAACTTGAGCTTGAGGACCAAATTCTTAGTTTAACTACTGCCCCGAATTCTGGGGAGATCAAATTTAAACAATACAAGCGACTTTTCAAAGACCAGAAAACATATTCTATTTAAATTTACTCTTATTAGGCATTCATAAAGTAATATACTTGGTTGAAGAAAAACAAAGGTTTGGTTCTATTAAATTCTTTTTTGAAAGGAAATATTATAAATTAACCGTTCATAATCGGTTATGACTATCATAAAAGTTATCTAATAAATACACATTACCTATTAAGTTTACAACAACTTAGTAATGCTATTGTATCATTTGAACGTAATAAAACGTTTCCCGGGCACTCATAAGATACCTAGTCCAAGCCAGTAAAGTCAATGACATTAACAGCTGTAATTACTACATCTATATATTTACGGTAAATGAACAGAGCTTTAGTTTTAGACAAGATACCATGTCGCAAAAGGTTTAATAAAGGTCTTATCGTTACGTGTCTAGATTGTTAATCGGAACATTAAAATAAACTTACAAAATTACTACTTTAATATTCTTCTTGTCTTATTATCAATGTTTCAGTATTAATACATTAACAATATTCTATTATAACTTAACAAATTAACTATACAAAGACTATAAACATTGGTTTATTCTGCGTCTGTTCGTTACTTTTATATTTCAACCTTCATCTGAAAATATCCTTTAGGAAGTATTAATTAACAGTAAACCTTCCAATTTTCGTTAGGAATCAGTCAACTACAAAAAAATTAAGTTTGAAACGCATAACTTTTTATAACCTTTTCATATTAAATAATTGGCTATAATAAAACTGGCTTTATTAAATAATATATGTTCAAGGCCATTAATCGATTTCTTATAATTCTTTTTTAAGGAATACATTACCTTGCTACCATTTCCTTTGCGCCATTATTAGGGTAAAATATGCTTCATGTTGTATTACATGTGTCTACTTAGAAAATAGGCCATAAATTTCTATCTCACTCTATTATTCTCACTCTATTACTAACTCTTTTTTAAGTACACTTAGTACTCAAAAAGATGTAACAATTCATTATGTTATATTAAAACTTTGACGCTTAAACACGAATCTTTGTTAATTGAAACTTTTGCTTTGAAAATAGATGTTTGAAGGAACTTTAAATTATTTAGGTCAAAATAAAATTGTTAAAATTATTAATAAGGAGTACTTAACCAACTCAAAACTTTCAATCTTCTGTTTTAATCCATAGTTATAATTTTTAGTGAAAGTTTTTTATGTTCCACACTAAAATTTTCTGTAAGAAGTGCTAGACAAATCCAAAGGTATTCTATACGAATTCGTTATTTGTCTTTGTTCTGATTTAGTTCAGACTCTGTTTTCACTTTCGATAAAATAGTATGAGAATTGAATCAGAATTATAATGAGAATTGTACTGACATCACCATTTTACCATATATCAAAGCAGGAATATTAAATAAGTCTTTAAACATTTGAAATATTTAGCACAGGCTTGAGTTATTTATATTTATATGTTATGTAATAGTTACATGAACATTATGCGTCAGTCCACAGGATTGTAAGTTATAATGATTGATGAGAATGTGTTAGTCGTTAGTGAAGACTATATCAAATATCTAAAATATATGTTTCATTAAGATTTTTCCTAAATACATGAGTTTTGCATAAATTAAAGGCTTAATAATAGTACTACACCTGACGATTTTAATAATTTTTATACATATAAATATTATGTTTCTAATTTACAATATATATGTCAGGGCCCTATGACATGTCTGATGGTAATCAGTAACCATTATCTATTTTATTCATTTGCTCTCCTACTCAGTTATTGTCTATGATGTTTTATGTTGTTTTATAACCTTTCTATGATTTGTTTTTTTTTAATATTGCCTTATGCTTGAGCAAAACCTAATCAAATATCTACCAGCGATTTTTTCTTAAATCATAATTCCTCTTCTTGTTGTCACAAATTTTAGACAGAAACTAATAATTATCATTATTCAATCAACATTGACTAAAAGAATATAATAAAATTTAATTGCCGCAGGACGCTCATCCTCGATATGCCTTCGAGTACGGAGTAAATGATCCTCATACTGGTGATATTAAGCAACAAAAGGAAGAACGCGATGGTGATGTCGTAAAAGGTACGAAACAGTATTTCAATTAAACTTAAATGCATTTTGGTTCATCTGACCTTTCATTCTCAATTGTACATAGTATAAAGTAATGCTGCATAAACATTACTTTTAAAATTAGTAGCCATTAATGTTTATCAGTAACTTTTGTCATTACTCTGTCTGGAAAATAGTCTGACATGCAGAATTCTAGAATGAAAATTACAACAGGTACTACTAAATTAAATTTAAGATTAACCATGTTTTAATTTACGTTACTCAGGAGTAATGTACGTTTTGTATTTTATAAATTCTTTGACACAAATTAAAAAAAATGATTTAATATATTTCGCAACGATATTCTCAACTGTCAACAAGTAAAGGCATAAATAAATTTATCCAGGTCAATATTCTCTGGTGGAACCGGACGGCTCGGTTCGAACAGTGGACTACGTTGCCGATTGGGAGACCGGTTTCCATGCCAACGTGCACAACAGCAAAGACAACAAACATTAGATACTATGACTTCCTGTACTATATATAGCACGGTCATGATTGTGTAATCATATTCCCTTTAGAAGTAAGTTTAGAAATATATGTGTATAACACAAAACTGTAACAAATATATATTCTAAGAGATGTGATTTTATTATTACACCTATTGGAAACAATTTTTATTGCTAATGTTTTTTTTAATATATATAACCTAGTGCTTTACTACGATCCCACCTGTTGGTAATAGGAGATGTAATCTAAATGTTAAGGCGATTCAATCTAGAAGTGACCTATTTATTATTATCTTAAAGGCTCTCTCTGATGTCGATAGATTGTTACATACCCTCGCTATTAGCATTACGAAGGACGAGACGAAACGCTTTATTGCTGTAAAGCAATAAAGAAAGAATATCATGTTGTTTTTCGTCAGTAAAGTTCGTGATAATCATTGCCCCTACAAGATCGGTACGTGGGGATGACAACGTAAAACAAAAAACTATGTGAGATTTAAATGCGACCATGTTAGGTCTGCCGTTTTTTTATTTAAACTTAATGGGTAAAGTAAGCGTATAATAATATTAAATACTAAATACCATTTACTTTTGTATTTTAAGAAATTCATAGAAAATTTATCTGAAAATAATATTTTTTATTAATTACATCAATAAAAAGTTAAATAACATTAAACAAAATTTTAATTTTATAAGTTTATATGTAATAAATTATTAAAAAGTTACAGGCTGCATTGATAAATTCCAATCCATGATATAGATAAGGAAGAAACAAATACTGACAGATGTCAATTTGTAATCTTCGGTTGTTCGAAGGGAATTTGATTGCTTCTTTATTTTCTAAAAATAAAAACACAATAACTTTATGTTGGTCTTACAGTTCTACGTACCATCAGCTACTCAAAATACTATAGTATATGAAAGACAACAAACCTGCAAAAATATACTTAGGCATTAATAATTACTTATCATGTCAATACCATATATACCCAGAGTTACACAAGTAAATATAGTATATTATATTTTTAAGTACATTAAATAAACAAAGTAATTTTGCAGCAAGGCTTGCATTACAGAAAAATGTTAAAAACTCTATTTATGTACGTTTTCAGTTAGACTCAGTGCAGCTAGATGAACAAGTTGAAGACTTGTTTAAATCTCTTTTATTTAATGCTACCAAATTTCTTGAAGTAAGTATTAAATAAAATAAGGTATGGCATTATAATATTAATTTGAAACAGTCACTGCAATAAAAAGGGATCAAAAATAGTTTTTGTCTTTCAATGTTGTTTTGTGTTTCAATATTTTTTTTTGGTAATTTTGGTTTAATTTTTAATCACATACACTGTGTTTGTTAACTGTAGTAGTTGGTTGCTATGTTTTTGTAACACCTACAAATGTTTTTGACCTGGAAATATATATTAAGTAAATGCATTAATTATTCATTTACTTTTAGCCGGGAATTCTCCAACCATTTTTACCAGAGCTTGAGCTGTTATTGAGGACATGGATATATAAATACTCTATATACAATAAAAGTTGTACATTTGGTCAAGAAATGTTATCCCTAAAATATAACACTAAAAATTTTTCAAAAAGCAAGCTGTGGTGGTATTATGGTTACACAGTAGGATTAAGGTATATAAAGGAAAGATCATTATATAGTCTTACTTCAAATGTAAAGGTACAGAATTTTTGTAATAAGTTGGAAACAATTCAATTAATTGGGGATGTTATTAACTTTATACATTTTATACAAACTGGGAAACATCCCACCTTGATAGATTTTATTCTGGGACTAGAACTGACAGCTGATAAACTAACAAGAGAAGATCTTACAGATCTATCATGGACGAGGGAACTTTTATGGCACAATCTAATTGTAAGTGTTTTATGTAACACCAACATTGTCACCTTTTAAGTCTGAGAGACAATCTCTTCAAGTGGTAAATCATGTTCATCACAACTTAAAGTTTAACTGTCCATAAACATTTACTAAAGTTTTAATAAAGTCTAAATAGTGACCTATTGAGACTTTACATTTTTATTTTATTTACATTTTAAATCCTTTAGACAAAAATTTTGTAATTCCAAAATTTAAAACTTAAAATCAAGTAGTAAAAAGGGTACTTTTACTACTTAAAATATGACAAAGTCATAGCAATTCCTGAAATATTACATTTGTATTACACTTGTACTTTATCACAATCTTCTGTTTCTGTAAGTTATACTTAAATGTTTATTTATAATGGCAGGGACTAATGAAAACAGCATAGAAGATTCAAGCCTTTTTAAATTCAACATTATTTTCAATTTGGATACAATATGTACTGATTCTGTTACACTTTTTCACAATTTGTCTAAGAAATTGTTTGATTTCTTTAAAATTTATTGCATTCATGGCAGCTCGAATCAGAAAATGGCTGACTGCTTTGTAAACTCTGAAAAGATCTGATATTGAACTTAAGGGAAAGACAGAGTAAAGTAAAAAATATGTTAGAGTCTATTTTCATCGGTAGTATATGATGGGTTTAATGTGCTAAAACTTGGCTAGCGTAATGGAATACCAGCCTTTATTCTTAGTAAATGTTGTTTCAGAACCCTGGAAGTGGGATATTGAAAACACAAATAAAACATGCAAAGTGATTAAAATAGATTACATATTTCAGGAATTAATAGGAACAACAGTATCACTGCTCAATATATTTGGATTAAGGCGAAAGATAACCAATGTTTTAAAATATGTTTGGTGGCGTAAACATATACCAACTGGCAACACAAGTTCACCAGTCATGACGTTAAGTACTGTATGTGCCTGCTGTTCTAACAAACCCATTCTTCCACATGTAATGGGTTGTTCGCATATATTCTGCTATTACTGTTTAACGGTATTAATGTTTCTTTATTTTAAGTTTAATAATTGCATTTAGTAAGACCAACTCAATAATATTTCTGCAATTTTACAGGCAAACAAAATATCTGATCCTGACTATGCCTGCCCAAAGTGCTATTTTAATGGTAAAGTTATTACGAAGTTTACTATAACATGACCAGAGGATCTACGTCATTAGAAGCATTTTGTCGTCACATTACAAATTTGAGCTAATATAAAAATTTATAAATGTAAATATATGGGAAATTGATGTTTTTATTAATTTTGTGAATACTTTTTTTCAACATACACGGGTATATTAAAAATTTACCGTATTCGTTATGAGAAATAAAACATTAAACAACATAACACGAAATAGATCTAGGTTAGTTATTTAAATATATCCTTGTGGTCTTTATTAAATCATGTTTTTCCTTGTCCTTTCCTAGCCCGTGTTAGCAGATACCATTTTTTTTTAAAGAGCCTTTAACTCAATCACTGTGACTATCTTTGATAGAGTGATTGTAATTCAAATGAGAACTAAGAACATTAAGCACTACTCCTGCGTTACGTCTTTTGAAACTGGAAATAAACTGAAACAAGATAAACATCTTCCGTAATTATTTTATTACAACAGTGGTTATATTAAGTGGATTAAATTGTGGTTGTTATAGATACGAACTGGGACAGTGGTTTATTGCCTTTCTTGTATTATAAATACTATTACTACTTGGTTCAATTGAAAGGCCAAGTACCAATTTGATGATACCATCTTAGTTTTGATGGTGTTAAGATTAAAAAAAAACTGAAACGCATTTATAGATATTGGATAGCATATATAAAATTATTCCCGGTGAACATGCACCGAAATCTTCAACTTATATAAAGGTAAATTCTTCATCCCATTGTCTATAAAAATAATGCCAATACAGTCCTAGAAAGATGTTCTGTGTGCTTTATCTCATTCTGCGAATAAATTGATATTTGCAGTGATTATTGTCTACACAATAATTGATTTAATGGTATTAAATTTAGAATCTTTTAGTGATTCACAATACAATCTACAACACAGACCTTGTAAAGAACAGAGTTTATTTAATAATTTGATATTTTGCTTGTTAGCAATTAAACTTTTAAGGCTTACGAACTTTTTTTACTGCAACACATTTAACAGCGTATTATGGAAAAAAATAGGTACATAACAATAAATAGACTAATGTTTAGTAAATATACAGTTTTATCAGTATCTTTTTCTACGCTTTCAATTTATCTGCTTCTGGTGAACATTACTTTTTAAAGAATAAATTTGCATGTTTTTAAAATTTTGTGTAACTACTAACTTTAAAGATCTTTTTCGTTATATTTTAAATAGACATGTGTTTTTTATTTTGTATTTATATATTGCATACTGCATTTTTTCATTTACTGAAGTTTAAAATTATTTACTCCGAAAGTCGCTATCCTTTGCCGAAAAACATTTTTTTTAATAGAAAAGTATGAAGTGTCTGTCAACAATTGCTTCTGTAATCTGTGCACGTCACACGAATAGGATCAAACGTAGTGGGTACTATTTGAACATTATTAATTTATATGTGTTAAGGAATTAAGGAAACAAGTAATGAAATTGTAAGAAAAGTAAAGAATATATCCACCGAAATGGTTGTCTCACCGCAAAGTCCTGCTGGCGAAGCACCTAATGTGCAGGGATCCAAAACCAATATGGCGGCCAAACAAAATTCTGTGGCTGACACCAGGGCTGAACTAGCAGAACTGGTCAAGAGAAAAGCAGAAGTTGCCGTAAGTTAATGTGTTTGTAGTCATTGTTTATAAATTTTTTTTATTAATGAAATATTTAAAAAATAACAAATATTAATATTTCTTTAAGAAAAACCAAAAAGTTGTAATTATTATTGTAATGTAAACAAACATTCATCGTCCTTTTTTTTTAAAGGAAACTTTAGCTAACTTAGAACGACAGATTTATGCATTTGAAGGCTCTTATTTGGAAGATACACAATTATATGGAAATATCATTCGAGGATGGGATCGTTACCTTACAACTAACAAAAGTACAAATTCAAAAGCTGATAAACGGAATAGGAAGTTTAAAGAAGCTGAGCGTCTATTTTCAAAATCTTCTATAACATCTATGGCAGTAAGTTTACATAAGTTACTAATGTAAAGTGTCACTATTTATTTGAAGTGGATTAGGCAAATACAGAAAAGGAATGAGACATGTCTTTCAGAAGATTGGTTGTGGTAATAAAGACTGCAACAGTTAAGCCAAATAATAATATTAGTTTATTAAAATGTTGTAACATTATCTGAATAAAAACTATTATTATTGATTTTTATTACTAATTATATTAATATGAATAGAGGAAATTTCTTCTCATAAATAATAATGAATATACTCCAAATGAATTTAATTTTTTTCTCAGGCTGTAAGTGGATTAGTGGATCCAGCAGAAACAAAAAGTAAGAATGATATTTATTTTAAACACAAAATATTATGGCTAATAACTAATAATGTCATTAAATCTGTTAATATTTTTTACAATAGATGAACGAAATAGTGAAACAGAATCCCAAACTAATGATGACTCTTCAGATACCCAAATAAGTGGGCTAAACTTGGCGAGTTTAAATCATACAACAATTCATGGTTCTACTGAAAGTATTTCTTCTAAACCATCGGGAAAACAACATACTAATGGAGCCGTTGAAAAAGGAATGAGTCAAACAAAGCAAAGTGCAACACAGAAGATTGCAGCTGCATCTGGAATGCTGCAAAAATCATTTAACAGTGACAGTAAAATGCTTTCTGTTGTGGGGTTAGATAGACCTGGAACACCAAAGGAAAAAGATACCAATGTTAATATCACTTTCAAAGGTGACACAACACTAAATGCCTTGAAACATAAATTAACAAATAACAATAGTAGTAATGTAAAGAAAAATAATAACAAAAAAGCTAGACATAGGTAAATATATATACATATATGATACATAAATGACCAAGGAAAACCAGTATGTGTAAAAAACATACAAGAAAGGGATTTATAATCTCCACTCGGATGTTAATATTGTATTAAAAATAAAAAAAATCGTAAAATATCTTAATGTTTTATTTTGACATTTTTCTTACGTTATCTTTGGTGTATACATTTTCATAAAATTTTCATGATATCAATCTTCTCTTGATTGTAGTGATCTTAAAATTGTTTGTTTAATCCTTGTTTCTGAAATACAACAATGACTAGAAAATGAAATGTGGTACAATCTCAGCATTTGCTAGCAATGATGAGAAATCATAGTAAATGCACAAATGTTACTGTGTTTTAGTGCGAAGGCTGCTGTAGCTAGTGAAAGTACTGAGGTAATGGGACTTAACAGGTTATGTCCTGGAGCAATGGGCACTTTGTGTTGGTGTATTAACTAGTGCCATATTATTATAAGTGAGCGCAGCATTTACCATCAGATTAATGTCTTGCTCATGTTGTTGCTTACTTGAAATAAATATGTAAAAAGCATAAATAAATACTCACGTTTCAAAACTGTAGGCAGGTCCCTAATTGGCCCACAAAATCGTACAGATAAATAGAATATCAAAGGCAAAAATGATATTAATCCTGCACTGCATAAAAATACTATTTCAGGTGTAATTCGTAATTTACAACAGTTTAAAGTCTTACTCCAAATACTTCTGGTTGCATTGATCTAGTAACAGAACAATTGAATCAATTTTAATTGAAAAAATACTATAAAAATCATAAATAAGAGACTTACTGAATCGACAACATCCATACAAATATTGTCAACACCTATGGAATCGGTACTCAGGCTTAAATAAAATGAATCTAACTGCAGATATAATTGCATGCACTTTTCACATACTGTACTGTTATTATCTGGGTTGTAATTGTTCATGAAACAATTTATTGTGTCATTAAATAATTTGATGAAATGCTTAGTATCATTTTTTAAGATTGGCTTATCGGAGGTCCAATTAAAACAATCTGCAATCAATTAGCTATATTAGATAAAAAATTAGTTATGACTATTAATAACAAAAATGCCCCAGGTCATCCCTGTTCGGCAGACTAATGAGCAAATTAATGACTGGATGGTGGGGCATATTTTTTGTGCTATGTAGCTGCTAATTCTGGGATCTCTAGTGGCTTCGAATAGTTTTTGGAAAATTTCTTAAAAAAGCTTATGAGCCCCATGACTCCAAATTGTTCAAATACAAACTCCCTGCTAAGGTTCTGGTACTTGTTCCAATTGAGGTTTTCTGCACAACATGCAGCTGTACCAGCAATACTGAAATAGTCTTGAACATGGGACAGAGCAAGTGACTTACACAAGTAGCATCCAGTACAAGAGCCCGTCCCACTCCAAGAAACCATAGTCATTCCTTCTAAAAATATTTCTTTCCATCAAAATTAAGAATATGTCAAACTTACTGTTACAATTTCCATTATTCCAAACTGCTAAAATACTATCATGATATTGCAATACAACATTCAATCTATCATGAGACATAAAAATTGACTTGCATGATGTACCATTAACAACAGTTTTTAGCAATTCTTCATATTTGTTATGGAAGTTTACATAGTCATCAACACATTTTTCACATAACCGAACTGGTCTAGCATTTATAATGGAGCACATGGTCAAATTGGATGCACTAAGCGAAAAGGATTCCAAAATATCGAAACATTGTTTCGGATATAAAAGTACATCTTTTTGTTCATACCCATTCCTAAAATCAAAATGATTTTTAAAAAAAAAATTTTGGGAGATAAAATATGCTATTTTCGATAGTTGACAATAAACGCTCACAGAAAAATTAATTTTTCATAAAAACTTATTTCTCTATGACAAAGAATAGCCCTTAAATTATGTAGGTACAGAAAAACTACAATAAATAGCTTTATCATTTTTCTTCATGAACACGTAGAGTATATCCGTAACTATGTACAATTTTTGATAAGTCTCTGAAACAAGTGTTACTAAAAGAAACAATACTAAGTTCAAGTTTATATCAAATAAAATTAAAAACGTTTAACTTAAGTTCAATCTTTGTATTATTGTTAATTTTGTTTCATTTACTCCTCTTTTGGGAAAAGGCTAACATTCTGAGATCATGCTGCCATGACTTAAAATTATCGAATTCGGCATACTGTACATAATTTGCCTTATGATTATTAAAGTTTTAAACTATTTGGCAAACAAATTTTGTACAGTTGATGTATGTGTAATATTTATTCTGCCAGTGAATTTTAAGGAAAACTGAATTTTAAAAACACAAAAGTTCTTGATGGGCCGATAATCGCTTCGTGAGTTCGCACTTAAATTTATTATACTTTCTTTCACCGTGAGATGAAATTATTAAATTTTTTACTTCGTGAACTTGAAGCATAAACTAGATCGTAGTTATACATGAAGAAAAAATTATGGTAAATTTCTTGTTTTTAAAAAATAAGATAATTTTGAAAGAGTTGCGTAAAGGAAAGCATAACCAAAATAGTTTCCGATGTGATATATATTCATAGCAAGTAGTTTTACCTTTTCATGATGAAATGAAAGAATTCTTTTGTTTTTTAACAAACCATTGAAACCCAAGGTCAATAGGCAGCATGGTCATAGAATCTTAGCTGTTTCTCAAGAAAAGATCGAAAATAACAAATCAACATCATTACATACACAACAAGTACTTATATTTGTACTAACTACTTAGGAAATGTGATAAAAATATTTATTTAAGTGAAAGTTTTGTAAAGATAACGGATACATAATTAAAAATAATGGAAAACAGTGAACCTACACCGGAAGATTTACAAAGAAAGCTATATTTCTTATTAGAACAATTACAAGATATGGCAAGAGAACTACCGCCGTAATTATACATTTTAATTACAGTTATGCTAACATATTAATTAAGAATTACATTAGATAAAAATATAATAAAATTTTAGAAAATACCAAATGAGGGTGCCGATCGAATTGCTATCCGGCCTGGCAAATTGTTTATTAAATGACACAATATTTGAAATAGTGAAAGGATTAATGGAAATTCAGCATGTCACTGAAAAACATTTATTTCAGCAAAGATTACAAATAATTAATCAACACACGAGTAAGTTAGCTCTCATTTTAATATTACTGCATGAATGAGATTTCACAATTGAAGATTCCATAAAAAACAAAAAAATTATGTTATCGCCTTTATTAGTTTAGAATTAGCTATAACAATTTTTTATTCTTGAAGTTTTGTCTTAACCAAACAACAACCTCGTTTTATTTTATTCAACTAAGTGATGAGAAGAATGATGTATTCTCTTAATGATGAATGATATTCTTGCCGATAAAAATGAGGCCCCAGTTAGAGTGGCTATCAGTGCTACTTTGTGCTGGTTGCATTGGGATGTGAGATGTTGTCTCTGTACCACAGTAATTACACTAGGTATTCTTCAAACTGTGTTTTGCTGCAAAAAATTAACACTCATATTTGTGGGAGCGGCTTTTCATCCATGATAATATGACTTTAAAGGGCCTTAAAATTCATAAATAATTTGGAGTAACATTTATTGCATGAATTTTAGGTGAAATTCAAGACATGATAAATAGTGAACCAAATCCAGAAAAACAAGAAATTCAAAGGAGTATATTGTTAAGAAGGCATAAGGAAGAACTGAAGCAAACTGACATGAAATTAGTTCTTCAATTAGACCAAAAGGTAACATTGGCATGTTCATGCTTCAAATTATTTCACAGTAAAAGACATTCTTTAAATTAAGATAATTTTTTTAGGTTAGTGACCAACAGGATACATTAGAAAAAGCTGGCGTACCAGGATTTTTTGTAACTAACAAACCTTTAGAAGTGAAGGTGCAAATGTATTTGCTTGATTTTATATTTAGATTGAGTAAGATGGAAATTCCATAAGTTATGTTAATATAAATTATTACATGATATAATTGTTTTTTTTTTATTTGTCTTTAATTACTGTCTTGGGTTCTATTGGTATTGCTAACATTAAGTCAAGGGAAAAGAATTAAACATGGGACTGAATGTTAAAACAGCCATATGGAAAAACTAAATATGAGTTTGACCAGTTTAAATTTTTTTTTTTGATAATTATATTGACCTGTTAATAAAAACAAGTTAATACTTGTTATTGGTGGTGGATGTTTGTGATAATTTTCAAATATTTTGTGTTTACACTTTTTAGAATTACTAGTTCTCTATGTTTTATGTGTAATACGGACACTTTGTCCTGTATAATACAAATAGCAAGGGTATGGAACTGTCTGCCAGTGTCAGTATTTCCGTCCAGTTGTAACAGTCATCAAGAGGAGAGTGGATAGGTTCCTAGACCAGTGTGCTCAACTACAAAAATTACATCTCCACTTTCCATATCTAAGGAATAAAACAAATGAATGTGTCTATAACTTTATTTATTTATACA
>DWIB01000110.1:0-15320 GCA_018248155.1 Cressida cressida
CGGTTGGGTCACGGCGCTTTGCGACACCCGGTGGAGAAACAGCTATTACCACAGCGGCAGCAGCAACAGCAACAGCAACAGCAACAGCAGCAGCACTGCTCTCGCTCCGGCATGAGATGCGCAAGCTTTGCGCCTATTTATGCGCCGGTTCATTGCTTCTCACACACCACACGTTTCATGCTGATTGCAAGCTTTCGCTCTTCCTTGTAGCTGCAAGCAATTACAGACGCGATAATTTTGAACTTCTCGTCTTTGTTTATTATTCTGATACGAGCTTTTTTTAAATTTACATCATACCTATATCAGATAGTCAACGCTGATACTGATGATATTATTACAATAGCTGTGTTTTCTTTTTTACTTATATAAGCAAAGAGACGAGCGAGACGTTAATCTTAACGCTCTCGGACTTAAGATGTTAAAGACCGTAACATCAGTTATTTCACTAGATACAGCGTCTACTGCTGTTTGACGGAAAAAAATAGACGCTGCGGTAGCATCTCTCAATACCTTTTCCGGTAACAAAGATCTACTAGCTTTAAAATGTAAACATGACATAAACTATAACCTAAAATTCCTGTGAAATCTGCGCCAACGGTTTTCCCTTATATTTTGCTAGATTCTTCTTCCGCATGCGCTCGTTAGTGTGCTGCATAAATTCACGTCCATCTAAGCTTATTGCAACCAAAAAGTATCAGTTTTTGTTAATCATTGATAATTTCCACTTTGGTTTCCGGCTTCGAGTATGTTACTTCTATAGAAGTTGTCCGGTAGCTGTGCAGTTATATTGTCTATTCCTTGCGACGTTTTGGATTGGACTGCTTCTGGCAAACTCTATGTTTTGACGATTAATTCAAGTTACGTTATCATACAACGTAATGTACATAATTAATTGTTGCATCTGTTATTAATTTCGCAAGCTCATTCAAAATAACCTTTGCTTTAAACTCACGCAGTACTTACGAATACTTCATAATTACTTGCGAACATAAAACGAAATACACAAAAACCACTATTATTTACTTTTTTCAGTTATTGTCTGTATATCTGTGGAAATATATATTCTGAACACGTAGAGACGTACAAAGTAGAAATAATATAAATTAAAATAAACGTCTGACGCCGCGTTTTCGTCTGCACAAGGTTGACGGAATCTTCATGGGGCTCATCATTCATGGGTAAAGTTTTTCACTAACCAAATTTACAAGTTAGCTTTTATAGTCAAGTTATCAGTTATATTTAATTAACAAAACCTTCGAAAACAAACCTTAAAAAGGCGTCGACTGCGGATGAAAAATACTGTGTGCAAGTAAATCATTGTGTTACTCAGAATGTTAGGCATTTCAGAAAAAAGGAATAAAAAACGTTTAAATTTACTGTGATTTGTACTATTATGTCAGTTGGAAAATTATATTATATATTTGATATTTTGCTTATATAAAAAAATCCTTAATATCTAATGTTTACTAGAAGCAGAAAAATCTAAAACGTTGGAAGAAAGAGTATTGTAATTGCGTAGTTACCAGACAACATCTGTGGAAGAAACACATCTGCTCCTAGAAACCATATCGAAAATGATTAATGACTAACAAAGACTGATACTTTGTGCCCACGCACAAACGGTACAAACCCACGTGTGCACGAACGCACGCGGACTAAGATCCAGCAAAACGAGAGAAAAATCGTTGGCGAACATGTTACAGTTTATGTTATGTCGCGGAAACTACTTGATGCAGGTTAGTTGCTTACTCAATGGTATAATCACCACAACGTGCTGTAAAGTGTAACTAGCAAATAAATAAATAATACACAGCTCGCTAATTTTTTCTCGTTAAGTGAACGAATGTATTCGTGAAAATTTTCACTGACTCTGTACGATGTGTAATTTACTATACTATAAAACTTAGAACATATATTAACTTAGTATACTTTTAAAACATTCATCCTTGTAATAAGCTATTTTAGCTGTATCTATTATTAAGTATATTTTTAATATATCCTCTTAATTATTTATTCTTGTAAAGAGTTTCAGGTACCTAACAAACAACCTTCGGACTTGAAGCAAAACAAGAACTCGGAAAATCCACCTCGACCGGTGTTTACCCGCCATATATACTAATTATAGATTACAGTTTATATTACTGTATCCGGCGCAACACTGTATGCAACGTATATTACATAAAATCAGTTGAACTCCTTTTTATTTATGAGTTCATCGACTTCGGATTTCACCATACACACAAGGTAAATTCTCATTTCATCGTTTAGTACAACAGACAAAATATTCTTGTTTATAGACAAGGTGCTCTAATTCTCTTAAAACCATAAAAAATATTAAAGAAAGAAAAAATGATTACTTTACATTATATGTATATTATATTAAAATAGTCAGTTTAATTTTTTTTGTTGTTGCATTGTCTTGTGCGATTCCTTTCTCTCGCTCTCCTCTCTCGCTATACAGTCAGAAGTTTAATGGAGAAGACTATTAATTACTGCCTAACGATTAAGATTTCATTATTGGTTTTAAGGTCAGAATATTTTTCGTACTGACATATATTATGACACATATTATAGACCTCCAATGATCATGTCTTATCACAAAACAATCGGAACGTCGCAATATCCGTAAAATGTTATTAAATGCTTTGTAGTTGGTATGTATTATTTATCTTGTAAAGGCTAGTGATTGATTACGATCGTACCTAGTTGAAAACAGAGATGCAACGTTGGTGGTAAAACGCAGTGGTCTACAAGAAACTTATTCACTCTCCTCTTGAAGACTACCACTACACAGCTGGATTGACACACGCTCGCTATGTCTGTTGTGCGCGAGGAGGCGAAACGCTTCGTGTTCATGCACCGAATATCGTACAGACACGCGACGCACGCACGCACGCACGCACGCCGCGTGTCTGTACGTACGCCCGTCGGTAAAAGAGTGACGCCGGTATTAAATAATGCAATTTCTGGGTATATTCTCTGAAATGTAAGCAGTAGAGCATCGAAAGATTAGCTATGTCCGGTGTAAGTGGCACAGGTTATCCAGACAACCATCAATCAATTCCACAACTTGCACTTGATATTCGAGAGCAGTATCTACTCCTTACACGATAGGACGTGAGCTTAGCTAAATACGGTTACATTAATGTTTTTCAAATTATTTAAAAAAAATATTGACGGTAAAATAGCATTGTTTTGAAAAATCTTGAATACTACTGTTATCATTTTAAAAGTTGAAGTCCTACAAATGAAACATATTTGTAGGAACTGAGTTGATAAAAGGCCTTTTTGGGTAAGTGATTGCTTATAACTTGGTCAAAATTAGATCGATCCCAAAGCTATATATTGTGAAGTTTACTTAGACGAAGGGGTTCATGAATCAGTTTGGTAAAGAACATCGTATTATACAACCAACACAGTAGTGCTGCTGACTTATAATACCCGGAGTATTTTGGGCGAGCACAGTTCACGAACTACAAGTCTTGTTGATATTTAACACCGTGTGATATTAACGAAATGTGTCGTTAGCCCATTTAAAATGAAAACACTAAAAAGGTTAGATAATTATACGCCGTGTTTTATAACAAAACACACTCTCAGTACCTTATTCCCTAATTATTACAATTATTTCAAAATAGTAGTAAGAAAACAATATTTACATCGTTATCTCTACTAGTATATTAATATAAAATACATTTTATTCTCTTATAAACTGATCACTCGTACATTTATTTTTACATCCACACACTTCACAAGGTTCACTAAGGTCGTCGATTGTGAGTATACAGTAGAGTACTCTTTCAGAACACTTCGACTCCCATATGTTTGTTTACTTCTATGTGTTATAATACTTTATTAAAAATTTTCATAACACCTTGACTTTCATAGAATGATTTGGTTTCATTTAAGTTTAATGAGTAGCATTTTAAGTTAGTTCATTTTAAATAATCAATGAGATTAGTTAATCAACGACACTTTAATAAAAAGATTTATTACATATACTGTTACTGTACGAGTAAATGTTTTTATATTATTAAAATCATTCATCACATTCACAAACATGTACAGATAAAAATAAATTTATACATGGTCCTTCGAAAAACAATATGACTATAGATTGAATATGAGTATAGATGAAATCGACTATAGATTCTAAATCATTATGTTTCGGTGTCGCAATGCTTAACAGATAAGTTAGAAGGTTTGTTAATCAATACTTTTAATCAGTTGTATATTTGATTGTGTGTATATATGTCAAGGGCCGCGACGATATTTTTATCGTGCGAGCGAGCGATCAGCGCGACTATTCCGAGTGACCACACCATCACCATACTTCACCATCGACCACTGCTTTGTCATTTAACACCATTTAAAATTAATCAAATATTTTAGTTGAAAAACTTCCTTCGGCCGAAATGTATATAGTGTTGTCTTCGCGTCTTAATATTACATTTATTATTTTTATTGAACCCTCGAAGTTATTCAGAATAAAACTAATTTATGATATTAGATTTTTAATTATTAATCCGCTTGTTCTGAAATTAAATCCAATCAGCCCTTATAATTCTACCGTTCGCGACGAGTATGAACATATTTTCGTATTACGCGAAAAGCAGACGAAAGTTGTCCTATTAAATATTACTAAACACTAAATAGATACGATTAAATTAAATGTTAATAATTTAACGTTTATTTATTAAATTCTATTTTGACCAAGGTTTTCAAAAATTATTGAAAAGGAAGTGTTTTTCGTTTCCGTAAAATGATGTTGAAAGTATATCCGTGTATTACTTTATGTCACTTGTGGGGAGTTCAGAAAAGCACTTTGATATTTCTAGCAATACGGAAATAATAAAAGTTGTGTTTCCTTGTATGTTATTGCATATTGTCATATATAATAAATATACTATTATTATTTGCTTGCATTATACAAAAATTTCTTAAAACAAACATGTGTTTTTCGGTTCCTATTTATTGTCAATCGTGTTCAATTTACAAACCGATCTAACGAACATGGTTTATTTCTAGAGTAAATCCCAATGAGCTAGAGTTTCCGGTGAAGGAAAAAATGTCACGGGAAAGCGCAATGTTCCAAGAACAGTTTTCATGGATATGAGACATGTGCAATCCCTCTCGTGATGGTACTCTTAACACTAACCCTTACTCTCATCTTGTGAAAAAGCCTCGAATCTCGTAAGTCATTAAAAGAGCTACTTGTTTTAATTATATTTTTGCACAGACAAGATCTTTCATTATCTCACATGATATTTTTAGGATAACTGTACACAATTTGTTGAGGCCACTAATCTACTCTACTGTTAAAAATCTCGACGATGTACTAGACGACGAGTAGATCGAAGAAAAGGCGGTTTAACGCCTGTAGCGGTGTAACGAGTGAGGCAAGTTACTAGTTATTACCGATTTCAAATTCTTCTTGATCTTTAAACCGATTACTATTTTTTTATTTATTACTTAAATAAACTTTTGTCCAAGACATTCAGGCTTTCGAGTGCGTATACGCATATATCCGATCACGACATCGCCTTTATGACGTTAGATTTCTATAGTAGTGGTAACAAGCTTGTCGAACGAGTCATAATTTAGAGGAGCGTATAGGGACTAAGAAAATAGTGCAAAATAATTTTTTTAATGTGTTTTAAAAGAAAATGGTGTAATATGAAATATGATTAAAGTATGAAAGAAAAGATAAATATGAGTATACGAATTATAAATATTGGATTCAAGAAGTTTGGTTACTGGAAAGTAAATATAAAAGTAATGGAACAAAGGCAATGAAGGCTCGGCGAGGCAGGGCGAGGATAATGAAAGTAGAATACGGGAAACCTGACCACTCACTCGCTTCAACTCCACCGTGTATGTGTTTTAAGCCAATAAATTTGAATTGACAAATAGCTTCGAAGACTTTGCTTATGCTAATTATACGCTATATAACACAGGCGGGTTGATTTTTTTTCCTCTGAGCTTAAAACTTCGGTAATGGAAAATGTATGTGCTCAAAAATTCTACACTTTCCGCAACTTTCATCGAGATGTGACGACTATTAAACATAATTGACCATATTGATGCATTAATGACCTTCACCTTCTTGATGTTAGGAAAGAAACTTCTGTTATCGCAGTGGGTTTTTAAGTTTTTATGTGAGGAAGAAAAAATCGTAACGCTGTCCTAACAAATCCACAGAATAAAGAAAATAAGGCCGCGTACCAAATAAAGTCGATTTGCTCTATGAATGTGTTATCATTTCTAATTAAAACTAAAGAAGTTCACAGAGCGGGGTATCTAGACTTATCACGCCTTATCGCGAGCTGCTCGTCGTAATACCGTCCAGTGCAACTTGCCACTTGTTGTGTGAACGCTGACTGCTTCACTCAAGAATGTGAGTAGTGTCCCACTTCTGCAATTTGTTAACTTCAAAATGATTATATTGATGTATTTGCCTCTAACAGGCTAACCAACTAAATATCATTTGAAGTTGGTTAAAAAGTTCGAAAGTAAAGTAAACATGAGTTGTAAGGACCATATCCCTCGGTTGTGGCGACGAATGATATGTGTATGGGTTTTCAGGGCAAAGGACAATTCGCCGCTGGCTGTGATCCGCGACATATTTTGGACGTACATACTGGTCAACTATGAGATCCTGCGCGGTATCTACAGGTGGCTCATGCCGCAGGAGCGCAAGAATATAAAAGGAGAGGTTGTTCTGGTATGTACCCCGTTTAAGGTGTTTACACGACAATACATCGAGATTATAGTATTGTAATATGATGTATTTTTATAATATTTTATCACAATGTCGCTCCATAATGAAAAACATAATATATATATAGACAACTGCTGAGAATTCTCAAAGTATTAAAGATCTATCTCTAATGTATGCACTACAGTATTTTACTGGGCGATTGCTTGCAGGAAACTGTCTAGGTTTATATATATAATGCGTTGAAGGTAGTCGTATTACAAAAGTAATACATTAATGCACCCTAAACCAAATATAATCGAGATCATAGGTTTTAAATACATTTTGGTTGTGGTACCTTTAGTAACATATTAATCACTTTCATAGATAAGTTCTACGAAAGTTCTCTTACTCACCATTTTTATATTGTACAAAACATGAGAATTATTGAAGAAATTATATATGGACATACTTTTACACATCGAAGTTTTTAAAATGAACAAACATCACCTTCAAAATAATCGGGCAAGTTGATTTACTTGGAATTTGGACTTTAGATTCATGGCGTCTGGGTGCTGATACGTAAAGTTGAATAATACACGTCATAATTACATCGTTTCAATTGTCTAAATCCAAACCAACATGTACTATAATGACCAAACAATTTTTACAAACAATCTATTATTAGATTAATATGTATTATTTTACTGATAGCGTACATTAACTTTGTAATGTATCGACATTCACCGATAAGATGTTTTTATCGCCAGTAAACAGGCAGGATCCTAGTAGGTGTAGTGAAATTGTATGAAAATGATACAACAAAAGGTTCACGTAAATTTTCTCGGTTATTTAGGGAGAAGTAAATTTAATGTAATAAATAAGAAGCATTTATAATTAAACCACTTCTATGTTCAGTATACACCGTATGATACGCCAATCGTTACTTTAGTTTATCAATCAAGTAAACCGCGTCTGCGATATTTGTTGTTGACATATGAAGCACCTCATCCCGGATAGAATATTACGTTGTTTCCTATGTCCAGTTAAGTTTGTCTACGAGTATATTTGTCTGGTGCAGATAACAGGCGCGGGGCACGGCATGGGCCGCGAGATGGCGCTGCGCTTCGCGAGGCTCGGCGCGAAACTCGTCTGCGTTGACATAAACGAAAAGTCCAACGAGGAAACCTGCGCGATGATACAGGCGGAGAAAGGAAACGCATACAATTATGTGTTAGTTCAATTACAGAATAGTTATGGTCGGTGACAGCGTTGTTATCATAATAATTAAGATGAGTCCTTCCTTAAAAATTACCTAATAGCACTGAATCGAAAAAAAATTGTGGGTATATATTTTTAACTAAACTCAGCTGACACTTGACTACGATCCTACTTGACGGGAGTTGGAGATGGTATCTGTGTGGCAAAGCGCATTAGTCTAGAGGGTTCCTATTTGCTCTTTTTTTGAAGAGATTCACATTGTAAGTGGACGGAAACACTGACGCCGGTAGACTGCCTACTGACTGACCTCCGCTGTCGTGTTATAAAGCACGACGCGAAACGTTTCGTTCGTTATGCGCGGAATATCGACCGCGATAGTATGCAATATGTATTGTATGTCTAGCAGCACACATTACGAACACAAATGATTGATGGGTCCAGGTGCGACGTGACGGAGCGCGGCGCCGTGCTGCGGCTGGCGGAGCGCGTGCGTGCGGAGCTGGGCGACGTGTACATCCTGGTGAACAACGCCGGCGTCATGCCCTGCAAGCCCCTCACCCAGCAGACGGAGCACGAGATACGCCTCATGATGGACATCAACGTCAATGCGAACATATGGGTATAGAATGAGTTCATCAAATAGTTTTTTGCTAATGAAAAATACGTTTTTAAAGTAAATGAAGTTTTGAGTAAATTTTTTCTTCGTTCGGTTATTCTCCTGGCAAGGTTCGCTTAAGCGCGAAAATGTTTATTTTACTGTACTCAGTGAGCACGTATTGTATATTTACTTGTAATACTCCTGTGGATGAATGTTAATGTGAGACAATATCGATCGATAGTGCTATTCGTCTAATACTTTCAGATGATCCAAGCGTTCCTGCCGGCTATGGTGGAGCGCAACCACGGGCACCTGGTGGCGATGTCGTCCATGGCCGGGCTGATGGGGCTGCGTAACCTGGTGCCCTACTGCGCCTCCAAGTACGCGGTGCGCGGCCTCATGGAGGCGCTCGCCGTCGAGCTGCGGAGTGACCCCAGGGATACAAGTGGAGTTAGTATACTTTTTTCACGCCTGTTTCTGAGCGGATCTAAATAATACGCTAGAATAATAACATTATGCTTTTGGCGCTACAGAACGCAGGTATTAAGCCAGACGGGTTTATCGGTGGTAAGTTTTTGAAGCACCGAAGCGCTTATTTCTTCCGCTAAACAGTAGCGCGCAAACATTACTGTTGCGGACTGAAGAGCGCTGTAGCTAGTGAAATTACTGGTGTAACCGGATTTAACATCGTATGCCCTGAAGCGGCGACGCAGTGTGGTGGTGTGACCCGTTCTAACTAGTGCCACATTGTTAGCGGTGAGCGTATCATTTACGATCAGATTAACGTCTCCCTCGTCTCCTCACTTAGTTAAGTAAAACAAAAAGACCGAAATCAAGTATTACGATTTCGCGGCCTAAAATTCTAGGTGGAAAATGTACAAACTTTTAATAATGAAGTGATAACTAGAATCCGCTTTCTTTTGTTAATTAGAATATGTCTGCTGTCATTCTTCCCTCGTCATTTTAAAATAGTCAATTCAGATATTAGGAAAATCAAACATGAAGCTATAATGACTTATGGTATTTGTGGTGTACCACCAGTGAATATAACAAGTCGCTGTTATAATAAAATAAAAATTTTCCAGATTAAATTTACGACGGTCTGTCCGTCCATCGTGGACACTGGCCTCTGCCAGAAGCCTCGCATCCGCTTCGAGAAGCTGATGAAGATGGTCGACCCTGGAGAAGCTGCAGACATTATCGTAGATGCCGTACTCAAGGATCTCATCGAAATAACCATTCCAACAGAATTTTACTATGCTAATCGGGTAAGTTATGACTCCATTGCCGAAACTTAATTATGATACATGTTTAAGCTTAAACTCACTTACAATTAGAAACAACATTTTAATACCGTGCCAAGGTTTGTGCAATTTCTTGAATAATGATGCTTAATGTATCTATAGAGGTTTAATATATCTATAAAGGCTTATATCTCTAGGCGATGGTCAAAATATAGTATTTACTATGTACATCTGCTATTATTCGGTGCTGCAAATACTTAATATCTTGATACGTACGTACATTTCGATGTAATGCCGATAAGCCTCTCCATAAATTTCCTTGTACAAATTATAGAGAAGCTGGATATTTTTGTATCAAACTTTTTCTACTTCTCTGCATATTGTATTTTTTTCTAACGTTGAAGAATTTTTAACCGCTATGTTAATATAGCTGATGCAAGAGTATTTCCATTTTAGTACTTCTTCCGCTTGGTTCCGTTCGAAGCAGCGACTACCTTCAACGACTTCTTCGACACGGGATGTGACGCGCACGACTGAACAGAACTAGTTTTCAGTATTTTTTTTCTTTTTAATAAAATTGCATTCAAGTTAAACCGCTTTTCTTTAATATATAACATTCAAATGGGTTACATAGCCAGAGAAATTACTAGAGAAATGAGATTTGAAATCTCATATTTCGAGGTGATGAGCGCAATGTGGCGCTTTGTATTCTGTCCTGAGTAGCGACACATCGTTGTGGTTAGCTTATCATCTACTATCATGTGACCGTCTCACTCGACTCGTCCCTTAGTTTATTAAAAAAAATTGTAAAGAAATTAAGTTTATCTTTATAATAGTATATCAAAAGTCATTTACTATACTACACTATACTATACTATACTATAATCATGTAATTTTAAATATTCCCTCGTTTTCATAATGTGCTTTTGCCTATTGCTCCAAATAAAAAGACCTTTAACGACATAGGAGATAAATAAACAATCTAGTAACCAGAAAATATAAAAAATCCAAACAAAAATTTTTATTACATTTACCACTTAATGTTAAAATTTACTCACAAACTCGGTGAAAACTCTCTGATGATTAAGTTATGAATTTGTTTTACATTTAGTATTCATGGTTCATAATTTTAATGTAATAATATAATTATTTATTATTCAATGTTTTGAGGAATGCCGTAGCTTGTCTCTTCGAAGGCAGACACTGACCGAAAGCTTCCAGTAACAGGGGTTCTTGAGCCACCGCCTCCCTTCAATAATTAACATGCACGATTAAAAAACTACACTAATTGACGGATAACTGTAAGCGAGCTACCTTGTCTACCTACTGCGAGCCTACCACCTACCACCCACCACCTACGCGTATCGACACCGATAACTGTATTATGTATTATGGCGACAGTGCTCTAAGTGCAGCCGTTTTGGTAATTACACGGAGAGACGATAAATTCAGTTTTACAAATATCATCAACATCATATCAATAACACCAACATCAACAGCGAGAGATTATAACATATAACACTCGCTCACCTGTAGTCGTCAAAGGACACTTTGCCATCTTTATCTACGTCAAACTTCTTCAACACCAGCTCGACGAGGTCCCTGACGCCTTCGTCTGGATCCTCATCGCCGGGCTGTTTTAGTAACGAATTCCTAAAAAATTATGTTTATCAATAAACGCTAAAATTATATGGTTTAATGTAATACTAAATATTTTCCAGGTCTCAGTGTAGGATCTTAAGTTTCTGTCTAGTAGGTAAGTCGCAGGTTTTAGGAGAGTTTAATAACTGAATGACTCTCATCCAAGAAGAATCGTTTAGTAGATATATTTGTACAATAATGATGATGAAAATAGACTTACTTAAGCAGGAGGAACATTTCGTCTCTAGTGATGTACCCGTCCGCGTTCAGGTCGTACACGGAGAAACAGTGCAGTCGTTTCTCCTCTTCGGTGCCTTTCAGCAGCTTGCTGAGCCCGCGCGCCCACGCCTCGAACCTGATCGCTCCCTCCCCCCCGCAGCCCCGCTCCCACCCCGCCCACACCCGCTCCAGCACCGGCTCCTCCGTCACGAGGTGCAGAGTGGTGTGCATCACGTCTCTGAACGTGCACTGGTCTATGCCCTGCGCAGTAGTGAACTTGTGGACAATGGACACCAATATACGGCATGGCATACCTACATTCTCCTATTCCATCTCGACGTAACATTTGTATTTCGAGAAACGTGTGACCCGCACCAAGTGTAACTGCGCTATTGTAATACTTATACCTCTCGGAGGGAACTGAAGAAGGAGCTGATTGCCGATTGTTGCGTTAGCCAAATAAAATAAGCTCACTGGCGGGTGACAGATGCGTAGAAACTTCGCCAGTCCACTCAGCTTAATTGGAGCGTATCATACACCATCAGACTAACATCGCACTCCACTCGTCGCTTTGTGTACAGTTCTCTACCTTCATTAAGGTTTCTATTGGCTTATTCACACCGAGAGATAATAGATGTATATGCTTTTTGAAGTAATTTAATATACCACTTTACAATAGAAGGAGACTTCGCATTTATTACAAATCCTGGTTTCCCATAACTGATAAGTGATGTCGTCATTGCAAGTACACGTGCAGGGCTAAGTATCAAAATAAGTGTCAAATACATGTCATTGAAGTTGATATAAAATAGAAAAAATCGGTAAAATGGAGGCAGAAGCTTTTGGACAGTTTATTTTGTTTATAGTTTATTTGTGTCAGTATATTTTTGGAAAATAATTTTTTTCCATGTGTAACTAGTCCTTATTCAATTTCTTATAAAAATTTATGTGTCGCTATATGGTATACACTTAACAATTACAATTAATAATTTCCTCTTATTATTTTTAAGTGTCATTTAGACAATTTTCTAGACAAAAGATTCGTATACAGTTCGTGTTGTCGTGATTTAAAGAACAATTTTAGGTTGGTAACATGTATGATCTGATAAACTCCACCTTTATTGCAAGGAACAGACATTTTGCGTGCTTCCAATGTATTTGGTAATCGCAGGAAAGTTCGGCGGCGAGTCATATGTCTCACGCAACTATGCTGAACTTATTACCGAATAAATCTCTTTATATGGCTTAGCAATAGCTCACATTACTTTGTTCGAGAAACGCACAAAGAGTCTCACGGTAAACACAGAAGCCGTGTTCCCAGACCGATGGCTTCATTGGTTGTAAGTAGTCATTATTTGATACAGACATTTTCTTACTTAAAAGGATACATAATTTTTTAAAAAAAATATAAATTTGGTTATAACAGTGGGACGCTGATACTTCACTTTTATTAACTTAATTAAGCGAAAAGACGAGCACGACGTTAATCTGATGGTAAATGATATGCTCACCCAAAACAATGTGGCGCTAGTTAGAGTGGCTGCACCCGCCGCCCCGGCACATGAGACGCTATATTCCGTTACTTGACTAAACACAAGATCCTTCAGAGCGGAACAAGCTCCGGAAGTAATATGAGTTGCGGCGCCACTCCCGCGACACTCCCGCGACACTCCCACACACTGTATCCCGTGACTAACATACACACTACCACATTATGCTCCACGAAAATTAAAAAGTAACTTGTGACAAAATATAATAAAAAATATGCACTAAAAGAAAAAAATATAAAAATGAAAGTATAATAAAATATTACATATTACCGGTTGAATTAAGTACGGAAAATCTAAGATTATTTACAGCATTACACGTAAGACAATGACCTTGCCTGGCGTCAGGATCAGGGTGTACAGCAATAAAACCAAGGAAAAAAGGAATGTAAAATTCAGTTACCAGAGTAATTTCTCTGCGAACGGCACTTTTCAGATTAGCGCACAGTAATATTTGACACGCAATTATTGTTTTTAATGAACACAGATGTAGACAAATATTCATTGAAATGATGTCCTAATAAATAGCGATCGTAAAAATTTGTGAAACTGAAATGGTCTCTAAGGTACGAAGTCCTTGACACTATTGTGTTCATTAATATATTTTGTGAAATATCAATGTAATATAAATATAAATTAAATATTTATAAAGGACTGCAAACTGTGAACTTCCGTTGCCGAAAGAAACGTGTGTGTAAGTACAGCGTGCGTTTGCGTGTGCGTGTATGATTGTACGAGTACGTCTTTAGACTGGACGATTTACATCTAGTTCTTTCATTTGTATTGTGTTTTTTTTTAGTATTACATACTTTTTCTAGAATGATTTAAGCATTTAATTTCCATTATATTTTTACTAAAACCTGTCTTCTTTAAATTGCAAATTTAATGCGAGGGCAGAACTTTTATGCCCGTGAAATAAGTAAGCATGCAGTCTTTGTCCTCTCCACCTTTATGTTTAAAGAACTCTGTATGTACTTTCGATCACGTGTTGGTTTTGATAGTTTATCTTAAATTTAGTTTATGTAATATAATATAATATTATTATAATGAAGTGTTTTACTCACATCTACTTTTGCCGTCGGTTGTCCTATAGAGGACGCCATGATTCCGTTTTGAGCACCGGTCACTAGTTTCCTGTACATGGTATATAGAGCCTCTAATTCATTTCTGAAACATTAAACAACCTAATTATCGATTCAGCGACAAATAGTAAACAACTTAGTATTATCAATAAAATAAAAAATACCGTAACTGAACATCTTCAAAACATATACTCACAAAGGTTTGGTTAATTGAGGCGTCTTATAAAAGGTAATTTTAAAATTGTTTACTGCAAAATATAATAAAGAAGACGAGGATTCGACCAAATAAATAAAGGAATAAGTGCGTATGAACAAAAACTGAAATTCTGTTTCTAATTGTAATTAAGTTCTATGGATTTTGGGATATTTCAAAATCCGTAACTTTCTAGTGTAAATATTAAAAGTGTCTTTGGCGTTGTCCTAAGTTAAGAAACTTTTTTAGATAAGGGACTCACTTGTTAAAATGTGTCGACTTAAACAGGGATTCTATGGTCTTTTCCTTAAGTTTCCTGTGCGGCATTTTGTAACTTTCAGCGGACGCGTGTGTCTCGTCGGAAGATCTATACACAACTGTAGAGCTGAAGGCGGAGTGAGCGTAGCCCACGCAATACGCAAACATATCATTAACAAACAAAACCAACCTATTTCAGAAAATATAAACAAATATAAACTTAGGAAAATGAAAGGTACAAAGCTGTCTTTGCTAAGTCACACAATAAATAACATGTTGTCGTCTCAACATCAACGACCTTCTAAAATATATCTGAGAAATATAAAATTTACTTTAGTCGAAATACATTTTAGTTCGTATCACAATTAACTGTTTATTTAAGTAAGTGATTTTTTGAGTAGGAAACTAAAAAAGTTAATTTTGTGAAAATGCACATGTTTTGGCGGCTAGTTTCATTATAATTCAGAAAAATATATAAATAATATTCGAGTAATAAATTTGTGAAGTTTCATTTATTACTAAATGCTATCGGGGAGGGTTTGAATTTCCAATAGTTACAGATGCAGTAAAAAATATTTCTAAATTTCTATTGTATAATATTTTATAATATTAAATTATAG
>DWIB01000111.1:0-15292 GCA_018248155.1 Cressida cressida
GCTTGCAGCGAGCGTATCGAGCGCACGCGGGAGTAGCCTGCTCTCACACGCGTTTGAGCGTGGGAGCGTGGGAGCGTAGGAGCGTGGGAGCGCGGGAGTGTGGGAACGTGGGAGCGTGGGAGTGTGGGAGCCTGGGAGTGTGGGAGCGTGGGAGCGCGGAAGCGAGCACCTAAGATCCGATCTTTTAATTTCGAGAATAAAGTTTCAAGAATGGCACGCGCTCATCTCCGCATTTCCGTTCATATCTAATTGCCAAATCAGGTCTCGTTCCTTAATTAGAATAAATCAAAACTTAGTTGTTTAATTAGAAAAGAAATATAGTAACGTTTAATTTTCGTAGTTGAAATAGTTGAAATCTGAAAGAAAATTAATAGATGATGAAGTATGATATTAATCCTATTCCGGCTGGTAGTAAGGAGTGGTTAAGGTCAAGGTCTGATAAAAATCAACTAAAATATAAAATCTCATGGTATAGGTTATACTGCATCCGGCGGCTACGTACAAACAAAATAATTTAATTATGTACAATGTAATTGCTAAACGGTTAATGAAAAAGTATATGAAATCGTATATATTTAAAATTAAATATCACATCTTCATATATATTTATGAGCATGCATGTAATAAATTAACTAAATGATTTTTTAGCATGGGGCGAGTCGCTGCTGTCTCTGCCAAAGCGCTGGCTCGGCGGCCAGTCGCACGGCTCCGACGAGGAATATTTTCAGGTAACCCCTCGTAATAAACACGATCTTGTGATGTTACAATATGTTTGCTATAAGGATCCGTTCACGCGATCCTAGGTGACAGGCAAAGTAACAGCTGCAGTAAAACAGTATCAATAGCTGAAGCTCTGACACAGGGCTGGGTGTTTACATTGTGGCGTTACGCTACAAAACCTGTAATCACACATGCACCCGCATGCACTGCAAAAATTCGTATTCATTTAAAATTAATTGTAAAGAAATGTATGTGTGTATGTGTGTCTGCGTGTCTGTGTGTGTATGGCGGGGGCAGAGCGTGCAGCTACCGAAGCTGCCGGTGCCGGAGCTGCGCGCGACGATGGACGCGTACCTGGAGTTCGCGGCGGTGCTCGTGAGCGAGCAGCAGCTGCAGCGCACGCGGGCGCTCGTCGACGAGTTCATGGAGGAGCTCGGCCCCGAGCTGCAGCGCGCGCTGCTCCATCGACAGAACGACACGGATAATTGGGTAACCAAGTGATATATAATAGCTTAAACCAATTTTGTTTTAAAGCACGTTTTACTGCCTTTTGATAGTTATTTCATTGAAGCTGCAGCGCGGAAAGTCATAACTCTTCGAAAGGGAATATTATATAAATAGAGCTCTTAATGTTCTCACAACCAGGAATCGGGGCTTTCTCCCGCATTAACAGTGCTTTTTCCGACTCTTGTCCTGGGTTCTCTTTTAAATCTCAGGACAACAAAATTACTCAAAACCATGTTAGGTAATTTAATCGCTCCCATAAATGCAACGCTCCGGTCGCTCTTATCGTGAGTACGTTATCGAGTCCTATTGTGTGGGACTAACCAGCAGCAACAACAACAACACTGCGCTGGACGTTGTTTTCGTTGGAGCCGCGGCGCGAGCTGGCTGAGAGTAGACATGCCGCCGGGAAAAATATACTTCCCTCTACTCGAAAATGGATTATAAAATGATAACGCTGCCGACCCTACTACTGGTCCTTAGCGGTGTGTGTGTGCGAAGTGATTATGAGCTTGAAATAAATACAGTTGCGGGAGATGATGGCCAGGAGAGCGTCGTGCTGGCGAATGTGATGGCGACCATCGAGGCGGCGGCGCGGGACCACACCGCCGACAGTGTCACGGCGCTCCTGTTGAAAAAATTGTGTTCCTGCATGCGCAACGCTTTGCATAAGAAGGAAACAAATATTACCGTTCAAAATGATATCTTACTACCAAACGAGAACGACACCGACCGAGGCGATTTAAACCTGTACAGGGAAATATATAATAGGATGTGCGATAATCTGCAACAAGAACTGTCTGATATAGTTGAAAATAAGTGCGAACATAATGAAAATTTAACAAACTGTGGAAACAAAGTGAAGGTCATTCTAGAAAATAATAGAAGTATACTCTTTGAAAAACTAATGTATGACATGTTCATAAAAAATGGAAAACGTCATAAATATACAATTAAAAAGTATAATACATACCCAATACCTCAAACATTTGACAAGGACGTAATGAGACGTATCATTATCCTGATAACATTGAATTATCCAATAAATAAAAGTAAAAAACCTTCGAAATCAACCTTAATAAGTTTGAAAGAATTAGAGGATTACGTTGAGAGCGACGGCATCGTGGATGTAGATTTCATTGATTCCACGTACGAGTCCAAAAATGCAAAAATAGCAAGCGCGAAAAATGTATCATCTTGTAATTTAAAATCGATTTATACCATTTTAGTCCAAAGTTTTTACACAAACCTAACAAAAACATTTAAATTGCTTCGAGAGAAAGATGCAATCAAACTATTTGTTAGCCTCCTAACAAATCATACACACGACGAATACCTCCGCCTGTGCTGTAACAATAATTCCATCAAATTGTGTGAAATACCGTTCAATGTAGACTATAGAAACTTAACCCGTTCCGAGATGGAATTCGGAAGAAAAAATAAATCTGAAATATTTTCTAAGTACAGAGAAACACTGACCAAAATAAAAAGCTTGATTCAGTTGTATCAGAAGAAATTGGAAGAGAAAAAGGGGGCACGAAGAACAACCACCAATTATCCTAATTACAACAATAAAAGTAATAATAAAAAATTCTTTACTGATAAGATAAATGGCTCCGGTAAGATGTTCGAGAATGAAGTTCATCCAAAATTTAAAGAAAATTTAAAACAAATTACTAAACAAAGAATCGGCAACATTCTTATCGCACGAAAAAGCAATTCATCTAAGAAATATAAATCAATCTTTGAAAAAAACAAATCAAACGGAGAAGATAATAACAACGAAACAAACGATTTTTTTCGAAAAACTGAAAGTCTGGAAAGAGTTGATTTAAATACAGAAATTGTATGCGAGAAGACAGGAACAGAAAAAATATTTTTGAACGTAACCGCGCCGCGAGCAGCGAAAAGCGATAAACTTGTGATTATTCGCAAAAATATAACAAAGGTTACGGACTTTCCTCCGTCTAGAAATGAAAATGAAACAACGCTTGCTATTGAAATAAATACGACCAGTGGTTCAAGAGAAATAATAAAGAATCACTTTATAAAACAATCTTTTGAAACAAACGAATCTATGGATAAAATAGATAATAAAAACTACCCACTGCTTTTCAATCATAACGATAGGAATATTCGCCTCTTGGATAACAGCACCGAATCACCCCTAATATCTGTGCCACGTACTGATTATGATCCGGCGGAATACTCAGAAATGATAAAAATTAATAACTCTGAAAGTAAAATCAATTACTTTAATAACACAGTTTTTAACTTGAATCACAAAATATTTTCTGAAAAATCAACTTGTAAATCTTTTGTGAATCGGATAAATACATATACCACGAAAAGTAGGGAAAGAAAGTATTCAGGCAAGTTGCATGTCGCCGAGTCACACTCGCAAAGGACTACAAAACCATATGATATTGAAGGACATTCCTCAACTGCTGCAAATAACAAATCCACATTACCTACTTTACTTCTAACAAATAAAAACACTTTTTATATTATACCATTAATGTCTTCTCCACAGATAAAAAATATAACAGAAGCGAAAAAAGATTTACCCGCACAAGTCGATAATAAATTTGACGATTACATAGAAAACAAAACAAAATTCGTTGTTGATTTGAAAAATCAATCATTGATTGATGATAATATTATACTAAAGAATATTATGCCTTTTACTAGTAGAAATGATATGAATAATAGTTATAAAGCAACAGATGCAGATATTGGTGAGAGCGGTGCGGTGACCGCTGACCACGCGCACTCTGCGGGATATTCCTCCCTTTACTATAAGAGTACGGATACTGATTTAAATAAAATATCAAGTGGAATAGATAACGAGAGTTTCACCACCTCGCAAGACCCAAACTTTTACTGGGGCAAGAGAAACAACCCAAACATAGTTGACCAGATTTTCCATGGAGACTACGAAGGAAAGACTGATAAGTTAGACGTAACTGTTTCCCGCAAAGTACACACACTCACCTCACCTGTGCTCGGCGGAGACGTATTGCAAATTGTTAATGATGTATATGTTACTGAATCCACTTTACCGAATCGAAGAAACCTGAACGCAAACCCTGAAACTGTTGAACGCGCTATTAATAACACAACCTCAATATATAACGTAATGAGTAACGTTAAGCAAAAGTTTCACCCGTTTACCGAATCTGACATCGCGAGTGGCAGTAAAACGATTGAAAATCCTTTGCATCCTTCAACTCCGATCGATTTCGATATGTATCCGAAGGTTAGTCCATTCAAAACAAATGTTACAAACCACTCCAAATCCTTTTTATTGGATAAAAATGAAGAAAAAATTCAAGAAGAAGAAGAAAGAGTCTCGCCCAACGATGCCGATGTTAATGAATTCACTCCACACAATGCGACTGCAACCGATCTTAAAGGTGCAAAGTATGAATTCGTGTGGCAACTAAAGTCAACTAAATCTTTAAAAGAACTTCCCGCTGACATCTCCTCATCTTGGGTTAACCACTCCACGCTGAAGATGGATCGGTTTAATACATTACACAATCCAAAAATATCAGACAAAAACCTGGATATTGTTAGTAAAAAGTTTATTGTCGAATCAAATGCCGTAAAACTTAAGGGTTACCCGGAGAGTATAGTTGAAAACAGGATAAAAACTGGAATTACTCAGAAATCAATAGGTACATTGAATAGCCGAGCTGGAAATAATTCGAAAGAAATACTTTATTTCTTACAAAATTCCAATCAAACGTTGATTCCACTAGTTTATACTTATAAATCTATCAATTTGGGACCCTTTTTAACTTATCACAGAAGCACAAATGATTACAACATTACAAAATTAACTACAGCGACAAAGTCTTTAAAGATTACCACAAAAACACGTGGTATAGTAACAAATACAGAGAAATCAGCGTTGAAACTAAATACTGAAGTGTCCTGTAAGAGTGGTATTACAGCGCCGAACACTGGACGATGCAGTGACGTCGGCCATTCAACGCCATTCGATGACTCGTTGCACCAAAATGTCGGCAATAAAAGTTTGCTCAGCGATTTTAGAACAGAAATAATATTTACACGTATTTCCGAATCAACAAAACATCAACTCAATATCAACACAACGTTGATGGGTAATCACTTTGATAAATATGTTTCAGAGGTGACGCGATTGCGATATGAAAACATGTCCTTGTTTAACTACAGAAACAAATCAATGAAAAATATTTGGACAAATTTATCGGAGCAAAGCGTAACTACTCCGCTTACACGAGACCATGTGAGAAAAAATCAAAATGTGGGCAAACATAAAGTTACATTACTTAAAAATCAATCAAATGGAGAAAACTCTATAACTTCTCAACTAAATCATACTAAAAGATTGATTCGTTTAAACACTAACAAAACAAAGAAAATATTTACAGAAACTGGTTCAACGTTTCCAGCTACGCATACAATGAATCATCGTTCACGAACAAAAGCATTTACAAACAAACTCATGTCAACGTCAGGTTATTTTGAGACTATGAACTCTTCTATTAATTTAACAAATACGCTAAAATCGTTTTTAAATCAAAATGAAACGAGTTCCATCCTTCCTGCGCCAACACAGAGCCTGACTGCCGACATCGCATCCAATGATGTTACGTCACCAGCGAACTCTGTAAACTTGCAGATAATAAAGAAAGGTGGTACATTTTCAATAACGAAGCCTGCGCCTAGTGTATTGAAGAAGGATTTGCTAAATTCGAAGATTATTATGAAACATAACGAGACATACTCTCCAGTAAAAAACATTTCCCCGCTCGTCATTCAGCTCAAACCTAGGGAAGTAACTCCAAGTGAGTCGCGCGCGACTCTGTTCTCTCGACAAGTGTTCAAACAGACAAGCAGACCACTTAGTGGTAGTAATGGATCAAATCGATTTGAACTCACAGATAAATTTCCTCTAAATGATGATACTAAAAAATTTACGAACTCCAATTTAACATCATTCACAACTTGTGGGTCGACGGCAAGAAGGGAAAGACATCGTCACACTTCACTACACCATTTTATAGCAAATAAAAAGACTTCTGATGCGCAGCCCGCCATGTTTACAGAGAAGGAAAATCTTGATAATACATTGTCTGAATACCAAGAAAATGAAACATCTTTAAGTAACAATATCTTTGAAAGTGAAATAACAGCGACATCGAGTTTTGTAACACCGACAAATAAGTATTCAAAAAGACAACAACAAAAAAGTTTACAAACACTCCACGTTGTCCCCGAAGCACGAGCTTTACGTACAAACGCAGCAAGTGTAACGCAAATAACGACCGCCGTGTCGATAAAACGCATAAATGTTACGAAGGCAACACTTGCCACTAAGTACAAAATTGCAGACAATAATTACTTACCGAAAATATTCAGAAATACAAATAATTATACTGTGACAATAACACCCGCCGTAACTAATTACAAAACAATCAATATTGACAATTATTTCACAAATATAGAGACGACAACACCGTCCCAAGGCTTCGCTGTTCGCAGCAGTAAAAACCTAATAAATACGAGTATTTCTTTAGAAAATGAGAATTCCAGGCTTAGCACAACGAACAGCCGAGCGCCTTCCAACAGCACAGCACGTGCACACCTTACTTACGAATCTATTTCTGATTCTTGTACCGAAAATCAAATGAAAGATCAAACGGCGTTGCGAAATGTACGCATTATTTCACCCTCGTGGTGTTTAAATGAAGGATCGAGCTCAATTAAAGTTAAAGGAGACTACGATCACTCGGAAAAAATAAATCTAAAAGCAGTTTGCTGCGAGCACGGGCCGGTGAGCGCCGGTGTACTTCTGCTGTTCAACCTCGAACCATGTAGAAATCATAACGTGACAAAAAGCACAAGACAGGTCAGATTACCTTCTTTGATATTGAAAAGTACAGAAGTTCTTAATAAAGGTATAGGGGCAGCAGAAGCAGGACTAAACACAGCTGAAATCATAAATAAGGATGATCAATATTTTCGCAAAAAAGTTCTTACTGAAAACAAAAGTGTACACAAAATTACAAGAAACTACAACGAAACGTTACCCCAAAATGATGTTCAAAAACTGCTTAATGAAGTGTCTGCAGAGAAGGACGAACCTTTCTTCTTTTATATTGCTACTGATGGTCCATACGATCATAAAGTTAGTAAAAGTTCCGAAATAAGAAATCGCATACATTTATTGGAAAATTATAATAAAACGCCTAAAATAACGGATACATTTTCTGAAAACGTGCGCCGTTTCTCAGATTTTCATTCAAACAAAGAGCGCTCGTCTGTTACGAACAAAACTGAACATTTTCATCGCTCTGAATTATCGAGGAACCCTGGCAAACAGCAGTCAACTCATAAGGAAATTATTAGCGTACAAAAAATTAACCCAAAACTTAGTGGACGGACCTTCAGAAATCGTCCAAGCGGTGAAAACATCGAACACTCTAAGGCTGACCCGTCAACCGGCCCCCGTCTGCTGTTCAATAAGCGTTACCTGTTCATACATAAAATGAAAACAAACATTTTTCAAAACAAACTTGAAACAATTCCGCCTGATAGTGAAAATAATGGCAGCAAATTTATGAATATTTCTCATCGTCACAACTATTATCTATCATCTGGCAACACCGCGCCCGCCGCCGCGCCCCCCGCCGCGCCCGCTCCGACCAGGAAAAATAAATATATTAAATACAATTTGTACCAGCCGGCTCCCGAAGATCCCGATGTCTCCTTGGATCCCGAACTGCAACTAGCTTTGCAATTGAAAGCCAAGCGCGATCAGGCGATTACCAATAAAAACATTAATTTATACAAGAAATATAATCACATGCCTCTCGATTTTTATCAGATTTTTGAAATGAACAAAAAAATTGGAGAAAAGATTACAAGCGAGGATCGTATGAACTCACCGAATGCTACAGAAACAGGAAAGCCGACGACGGAAATGAAATCCTCGGCGGCCTCCTCTCCTACGACGACTACTGGACGAGAACAACGTTTTGTAGAACCATTAAAACCCTTTCACAGTGACTGGATTTTAAGAAAAGGAAATATTTTGCAAAAAGAGAAAAATATGTTAACCGTGAACACAAACAGTTTTTATTCACGAAGGCGATTTAACTCCAAAAACATTTTAAGAGATGTGGGCAAGTCGCGGCGCGTGCCCTTCGTGCTGCACGAGCCGGCCGCGGACAAGCTGAAACGCATCATCCTGAGACCGATATTCCGGAACCGAGCGCAGGCCGCACGCCCCGCCCTCCCCCCCTCCCCCTCACCCTCCCCATGGCAGGACAAAATTGTTTCCTTGCAAAATTTAGTGATGTTGGGGCAGCTGAATCCCAACATTATTGAGAAACCGTCGCTCTTTACCACTGAATACACCGTTTTTAGAGATGCCCATGATCCAGGTCACGGGGAAAAGCGGAAGGTGGCGAAGATAAAAAAAAATTACTTGAAATATCGGAGCAGAAATCGTGACGACCAGATCGACCGACCGCCGCACCACAACAAACTGAAACTACAGAACGATTCAGCTTTGCGCGCGATCTCTTCGCAGAGGTCGCGAAGGACGATATTCTTCCTGAGCCCGACCGTACCTTACAACCGATATTTTTAGTTACACTTTTATAAAGTATAAGCATTATAATATTGTCTTTTATTTCCTTACTACACTTGCCATCGTATGAACGGAGGGGTGATCTTAAATTTGAACTGAGTTTCATTACCTCACACATACCGTATATCCTAATCTTCAAAAAATTTATTCAGCCGTTTGTCTACTATTAGTTATTTACTTTCTAGTTATTGGCAGTCGCCGCCGTTTCCAAAGATTGATTTAAAATCTGTTTCAGTTTGTAGTTTGTTGTATGGATCAGGTGACGGAGTGGTGGCTGGACGACATGTACCTGAAGGTGCGGCTGCCGCTGCCCATCAACTCGAGCCCCGGCATGGTGTTCCCGCGGCGGCAGTTCGCCAAGGCGGAGGAGGTGGCGGACCTCGCCGCCATCTTCATCGACGACCTGCTCGACTACAAGGAGATGCTGGACAGGTAGAGCTCGCAATCATGTTAACAGGATGTTGTTGTACAGGTATTAAACGACCCCAAACATTATTTCATGTTTTCACAGGACGTAAATAATTTTTGCACGAATTTGTGATATAATTCAAGCACGTGAGGGTTATATTTAATTGAAGTCATCGCAGACCACTTTTTAAATTGTAAACGCAAAGTGCGAATCTGTGGCAGAGGTGAGCTGCCACTCGAAAGGGCCACGAGCCGGGAGAAGGGCCAACCGCTGTGCATGGAGCAGTTCTATCGGTTGCTGGGCGTGTGCCGCGTGCCCGAGGTGGGCAAGGATCGCATCGCGCTGCCGCGACAGCCGCACCATCCGGACGAACACGAGGAGCTGGTGATAGTGGCGTGTAGGAATTATGTGAGTTATGATACTAATAAAAACATGGTTTTGGTGAACGACTACGGTGACGAGGAACTATACGGAGCATCCATTGATATAATTTTCCTACCCTAATATATTATACATATTTTGCAGTTCTACCCGATCCGGGTGCGGCGAGCCGGGGCGGCGGGGGGTGCGGGAGCGGGGCGGCTGTCGCCCGGCGAGATCCAGGCGCAGGTGCTGCAGGCGATGGTGGAGGCGGCGGGCAGCGCGCCGGCGCCGCGCGTCGGACTGCTCACCGCCATGCAGCGCGACGAGTGGGCGCGCGCCAGGGTCGAGCTCATGAGAGGTTCGCCAAACTTTATCATTCGAATATTACAAATAACTTCGCGGTCTCATCACATAATCGGGTCGAAGTGACGGGACCAGCAGAATGTCGGCGAGGCTAAGTTGTCTCGTACGACGCAGACACGAGAGTGAGGCGCCGGTGAAGAATATATGTGGATTTTTCGTTTATTACTTTTCAACTTGTGGACCGACTCTGTGCCTCTTCTACGGTTCTATAAAACTATTCGCTAAGGTCAAAACTCAGGCTTGTTAGGGATCCAGTTCCACATCCAGATTCAGATCCAGCCAGTCAGTAGCAGGTGGCGGACAGTATCGGGTCTGTACAGCAGACTTTGTAGGATTGCAATAATCGCAAGCGGTGTGAGTGCAGGACTGCTTGCCGCAGCGCGAGCACCCGAGCACCCGAGCACAGCGCGCTTCCGTTCGCATTTCCGCGCATTTGACCATGTCGAACATCTCTCCACAAAGAAACAAACTAACAATAACTTTTTTGAACCTCATAAGTAGAATGATGTATAACAGGTTCATGGTGTGATTTCAGCCGTACCGTTAATGATACATTTGTAGAATAAACTGTGTTTTACAGAGAGCAATAATCGTTCCAACATCGAGCTTATCGAGCGCTCGCTGTGCGTGCTCTGCGTGGACGAGGCGAGCGACGCCGCCGGCGACGCGGACACCGCGGCGATGCTGCGCGCGATGCACGGCGCCGGCAGCGCGTCCAACTCCGCCAACCGCTGGTTCGACAAAACCGTACAGGTGCTTATTGTGCTGTACCACCTGTGTGACAAACATAATTTGTAATGTTACAAAGGTTAATTGTTTAACTTAAGAAGCTAAATTATACCGAATTACTATTACCGCAATTATTTAAGAATTTGCCATCAAACACTATAATTGCATGTTTCGGAACGAAAGGTTAAAACTCGTGATTTTTTTTGCCCCTTTTAACAACGCTGTTGCAGTTTCAGTTGCTATCTCGGTTAAAGCGCTCACTTGACCGTTAATCCTGAGTGACAGTCCGTCGTATGAATGGCGGGAGATTAGTGGTGTTAAATCAGTGAAAGCCGTCCCTGTGCGTGTTTACGGTGATGTAAAATTGTACTCGGAGGAGTGATGCGATTGCGCAGCTGATCATCTCGGCGGACGGGAGCGTGGGCATGTGCTACGAGCACAGCCCGGCGGAGGGCGTGGCGGTGGTGCGGCTGGCGGAGCGCGCGCTGGCACGTGCCGCGGTCGCCGCGCGCCCCGCGCCGCCGCCCGCGCCGCCGCCGCCGCCCGCGCGCATGCGCTGGACGCTCGCGCCGCACCTCTGCGCCGCCGTGGAACGCGCCGCCGCAGACTTGGACCGGTCAGTGAACACTGGCGGCGGCCGCGCCGGTGGCGGCACATTTTAATTATTGTAATATTTGCAGGCAAATAGCGGACCTAGACTTCGAGGTGTACACATACAAGGGCTACGGGCGCGAGTTCATGAAGTCGTGCCGCACGAGCCCCGACGTCTATATCCAGCTGGCGCTGCAATATACGTATTTCAAGTGGGTATCTCTAGTTTTGTACACAAAAATCTTTTTATCATTCGAGCAGCGGCGTCAGGAGCGGGTGTATGTCAGTAGCACCGATGTCACCGAGCGAATTCGTCGGATCACTTCTAACTGTTCGATCGACGTGGTCATTGTAGCTCTTTTGTGACCTAATATCACAAAAATTAACTAACCATATATATGGTAAGTTAATGCCACCATATAATGTTCATATGAACATGCTGAAAATTTTATACATTATTCAGTTGTAAGTGGGTTAGCCAGGTAATGCCATTAATCACTGAAATTAAGAGATAATAGTCCTGTAGGCAGCTCGCTTTACACCAGCACTAGCAAGCGAAAGTCAAATGCACAATCCACTCTGCTGGTTACTTCTCAACAATAAAGGTTGTTCGAGCAGTGTGAGTGACAGTGAGTGAGAGTGAGTGACAGTGTACCGCCCGCGCAGGATGTACGGCCGCCTGGTGTCCACGTACGAGTCGGCGTCGCTGCGCCGCTTCCGGTGCGGCCGCGTGGACAACATCCGCGCCGCGCACGCCGCCGCGCACGCGTGGGCCCACGCCATGTGCCTCGCTCAGCCCCACGACCCTTCCAGAAAGGTTTCTTTCAACTTATACGGGGTGAGGATGTCATCTACAAATTGTAACAGGAATTATTTCACCCTATAGTGTAGTCAAAGAAACGCCGACCGGTGACCGTACCGTGCCTGCATATTTATTTGTAAAAAATACATGATTTGAAATTTTGTTTATTGGATTTTACCGGTGTACATCATAATGAAAAATTTCAGTACAAAACGAAAATGTTTTTATAGTGTTCAGTAAATATTGTAAAATCATCGGGGTGGGATTACCGCGCCGACGCCGGCGCCTGCCTGTTAATTACATATATTATATAAAAAAGTGAGGCATCTCGTCGATTTAGGAGCAAAAGAAGGTGGAGCTGTTTGAAGAAGCGGCGCGCAAGCAGACCGCGGTGATGGAGGCGAACATCCTGGGGCGCGGCATCGACAACCACCTGCTGGGGCTGCGCGAGGCGGCGCGCGAGCGGCTCGGCCGCCTGCCGCCGCTCTTCACCGACCCCACCTACAGCCAGATGATCGAGTTCAAGCTCAGCACCAGCCAGGTACCCGACCCCGACTCACTCTGCACTCTACGTGTCGAACGATCGTCCGATCCGGCGACGCCGCCGCTCTCCGGTTCGCGCTCATTGTTTTATTTTTTGGAGGTGGCGACCACCACCGACGGAACGTTCATGGGATACGGCGCGGTGGTGCCGGACGGCTACGGCTGCAGCTACAACCCGAAGAAGGACTCCGTCATTTTCTGCATCGCCTCCTTCCACTCCTCCGACGTCACCAGCACCGAGGCCTTTCGCCAAACTCTCGAGCGAGCGCTCGACAGCATGAAACTCATGTTCCAGAACAAACCGCAAGAGAACTGAGGCGAAGTAAAACTAACTAAAAGGAGCTACGGAGGCTCGTCCCCGTCCGCACGTACATATCACTAGGTTTATTATAATATTCATAGACTTCAGGAAGTCATTGAAACTCCTCGCGTTGGTATATGGCATAGAACGCAAACTTTACAACTACTATATCTATATCTATCTATATATATATATATAATATTTACATATATTTTATACACGCACACTGTACTAATCGTTAGCGAGTTATTAAGAAACACTGGCGGGAGCCGGCGCGAGCTGGCGGTCGTCTGCCGCCTCTCCTCTTCCCGCTTTGAGAAATAGCCTCCCACTCTTGGTACCGTTGCTTAAGAACTTAACGTAAAACTAGGTAATTTGAAGTTATAAAACAAAACGTTTATTACTAGGTAAAGCTGATGTGCATGTAATGTGAGCTGTTGCGAGCGCAGTCCGCACTGTCCGCAGCACCAGTCCGGCTGTGTCAGTTGTCAGTCGTTGTCGGAAGTTGTGTCAGTAAATGTATAACAACGACGACTCGTTCTTTCGTTCTCGACTCTGCGATACCTGGTAGCAACTTAATATTTGTAAGTTAACTCGGCGGGTACACAACCGATCTCGGGATATAATTTCCTTGCGTCCATTTGCTTGCGACAAATTGGTATAACCAATGGAAACAGTTTGAAAGACGATCTCTAGTCCCGCGGAGTAACAACTCGCATCTCGCGGGCCGAGTGTCACCGAGTGTTGACGAGTGTTGCCGAGTGTCGCCGAGTGTCGCCGAGTGTCGCCGGAGCGGGCCCGAGCCCTACTGTGCGTCAGTGCGGTGCCTACTTAACACTACTTTGCAATGTACACTGTACTGTACAATGACTACTTTACATATATATAATTTTTTTATTAATTTGTTGCTATGTAAATGATTTTTATTATCGTCGGTTACAAACCGAATACACAACTAATTATCTTCACTACACGAAGACATGAACGGGGACCGTTGTAAAACCTTTAATAATTTACTACAACTATTAATTTGTAATATTTACAATTCTTTATATACCCTTATACCTGTTTAAATTATAATAAATTATATATTGTACTTGTTATTTGATATTACTATATCATAAAAATATAAATTCTATTTATGTTAATTACGTGTTTGTTTATAAGAGAAGATATGTTACAATATACAACTTGTCGTTTCACACGTGTCGGTCGGTGTCTGTAGCTGTGTCTGTAGCTGTGTCTGTAGCTGTGGCTGTAGCTGTGGCTGTAGCTGTAGCTGTAGCTGTAGTTAGCGCTAAGGTAACAAGAACATATCGCGCGACCGCGTCGCCGCCAAGAATATCGCATACATATCAAAGTTAAACTTAAATGTAGTCTTAGGTGTTAGTGGAAACCCTCGCTTAGTGAGGAACGGGTGAGAAACATATCATTACTGTTAGCAGCGAACATATCTTAAAGATGCGTCGATCGAAACGAATGGAGGAGCACTGGAATATCCTTTAGTATATGTCTCTATCGGGAATTGTTATATTATGTAATACATCATGATTTCATTATTTAAGCGATTGATGAATGATGACTTTACACCTATACTTCTGTGAATTACCTTATTTTAAGAGCATCGCATCGGCGTAGCGCGCGCCGTTTCAGGACGCGAGGACTTCCCTTCAGTACTGACACTGTTCCGAACTTAGTTATTAAGAAAACATATAAATGATTACATTTCCAGAAATGTTACTTTAAGTAAGTTTTGAAACAATTTGATTGCAGGAGCTCGCGTGGGCTAATGTTCGTATTGAATGTGTAGCATTAGAATCGCAAACGTGTTATGATGTTTATATTAAATATTTCTGAACGTTGTACTGTTTATAAAAATATATGTAGATTAATGAATGTGTTGCATCTCTTGTCTGTTAATGTTGATATTTAGGAAATTTATGTCTGCTTGAGAGCGGACGCTACGTAGACGAGGCAAGGTGTCTTGTCTTTAAAATTTAAAAGGAAGCCAGCTGAAGTATAACTTTTAGTGCCCTAACTAAACATATCATTAGCTGTAAGTGGTGTGTTCGCCTCAATTTGACGTCGCTCTCAATAAACTATTAAAAAACTATATTTTGTTTCTTTTCATTGTGCCTCCTGTGTTTGCATCAACACTCAAGTTGATCATACGCCCTAGTCTCATTACTTTCGGTGTTGGGCTCCTGAAATATTATTTTCCTTTTAATGAATTCTAAAGGAATTCGACCACTTTATATAAATATACATATAACATATATATGTGTAGATATATATATACATATATACATATATATATAT